>PVKM010034047.1:0-15708 GCA_004027735.1 Carollia perspicillata
ATATCCGTGTCTCCTTATTAAGCGCTTGTCGTCCCAGTAGGGGTTTCCTAGCCTGGGGAGGCCCAGAAACCGCCCAGCAGGAGCGGTGGTAGGAGGGGCCACCGCCCTATAGATGAGCGACTTGAAGGGCAGACTTCATACACCCTCCCCGATTCCAGGACAGAAACCCCTGCCAAGCCAAACTCTAAGGCCTGGGATGTTCATTCCCATTTTCCCTGTGTCCTGTTCTCTCCCACAGCTAATCCAGTCTGGGGCTCACGCCAGGGCGGGCACCGCCACAGCCCTCATTTAGGAATAGGGCAATTCTGGGACAGTGCCACTCCTCCAGTGGAGGCCCAACAAGGTCAAGCTTTTGTCCGTCTATCACACCCAGACAGCGAGTGGAGTCTCAGCCCAGAGCCAGAGAAGCCCGCCACTCCGGGAGGGGACTCACACTTGGAACTCTCTGCTATGGGTTTCTTCTAGTTTTTTCAAACAGTGCCATAAAGAAGCTGGCTGGTCACCCCTGGACTGTCCATTCTGTCACCTAGTCTCTGTAAACCTCTGTGCCTCCCACCGTTTGTGCAGTGATCTTCTAGGTCCACCTATCTAGTCCCTGGAGCAAGTAGAGCCTGTAGTTGGGGTGCCCCAAACAGAGTTTGGGAAATCAGAGGCACCTGAGCCAAAGATTACTTGACAGAGACAGGAAGACACTTGATCATGGTGGTTAGAGAACTGCAGGTTGAGGCACTTACCTAGCCCACCCAACAGAGGTGGAGAAACACAGGGTCTTAGTAAAAGCTGCCTCCACTGACCATCCCATCCCCCACATACAAACACTCGCAAAGCGCCCTTGCAACAGTCTGAGCAACTCAGCTCAATGGGTCAGAGAGCACAGTTAGGCCACAGCAGAAAACTGAGATGCCTCAGGACCTTGTTAATTGGTTATCAGTGGTGGGGGGGGGGGGGGGGGCAGAGGAGGGCCAGAAGAGATCCTCCTAGCTGAAGGCCTTAGCCCTTTGAACCATCCTGGTGGTTTCACTTAATCTGAAATTAAAGAGGGTCCCAGCAGGCTGCAGGAACTGGCTAGCTCAGGTCCCAGACCTGTCACTAGATGCTACAGCTTCCACTCCTGCACCCTCTATGTGGCCTTTGTCATCCTTTCTGCTCTCCTTTACTAGTGTGTGTCTGTGGGGAGTGTGGGGCTCTCCTGAGGGCCTTTGCCATCTCTCCTGCCTACCTTCTTTGCCCTGTAAGTGGGCTCAGGTAATGGGGTTGGGCAATGGGGTTTGTCAATCCCCACATGTGAGTTTGGGGAAGGAGAGGACAAGAGAGACTAGGAACGGGAGGAGGCTGCTGACGGCAGAGCCCAACTGATGTCTTCCCAGCGGCCAGAGACGTGTCCAGACGATTGTGGGGCCACAGGAGGGGACTTTTCCCAGGGAAGCATCTGGAATCTGAGCTGGGGAGAAACCGGATCCTGGGACTGGGTTGGAGGAGGGTGAGTGATTAATGAGGAAGATTAAGAGATTAAACCTGGGTTCTGGGAGCTCAGTGGTCTCAGGCTGCCCCCACCCCAGTTTGGGAGCCCAGCCCCAGTCCCTTGGGAGATAGGCTCTAGTGCTCCCTGATGTGTACCTCTTCCTCCCCCAACCGTGGTCCAGCCCTCCCTGCCTTGGGTCCTCACCAGAGCGACCCACAGACATCATCGCTCACCACTGCCCTCCAGCGTTTTCCTCTCCCAGAATTCTCGAGCCTCCTTCAGATTCTCCTCATTGTTCTTTTAGACACTTCAGGGGTCCCCTGCGCTCTCCCCTTGTAGAGAGCTTCACATTCAGATTTTCACTCCCTTGGGAAGGTGCCTCAATTCCCTTAAAATTTTAAAAAAGTATTTATTTATTTTTAGAGAGAGGAGAAAGGAGCAGAAAAAGAGAGGGAGAGAAACGTCGATTGGTTGCTTCTCCCACACCCCCTGTTCGTAGCCACCCTGTCTGAGGATAGTGGATTGAACCCACAACCGAGACGTGTGCCCAGACTGACATCCCTTGCCTTTGGGTACAACGCCCAGCCAAGTGAGCCACACCAGTCAGGGCTCAGTTCCCTTTCAATGATGCTTTCTCACACCTGCCCTTATCACCCCTTTATTTCCCGTTCCTCCATCACCCCACCTTATCTCTTGTTCCCTGACATCACACCTCACCCACTCTGCCCTTCTCAGCCTTTCATCGGGCAAGTTCCTCTACCCAGGCCCACTCCAGATAGACCCCTCTTCTTTGGTACGGACATCTGTTCAATAAACCGCCTTTGGTCTCTGGATTTCTCACTCCAGGCATTGCCCGGAATTCTGTGTGTGTGGGCCGGTGGGGGGGGGAAACACGTGTGGGGATCCTCAGAATGACCCCCCTGGGGTGATGCAGAGGACAGTCTCAGAGATGTGCTTGCCACTCCCCGCCCCTCAAAGCCTTTAGCCTGAGTGCGAGCTAAGTGGGTGGGGGTTCAGGGAGGAAACTCCAAGCAGAGGAGCTTGGGCGGGACATCCATCCATCTCGCACACTTCCGGGGTGGTGTTTTCTTTCAGAAAATGTTACTGCAGAGTGAACTGATTTAAGCACTGAAACTTTAGATTCGATACTTCTAGGGACTCAAGTTTGTGAGTTCTTTCTGTACTTTTACACTGGTTCACAAAGAGCTCTGCGTAACCCCTGCCGGCTGAGTGTGTGCTGCAGCCTGCGACGTGGGAGCACGGGATACTCAGACACTTCCCGCCCCCACACAAACTTACATACACCCTGAGACTCACTGTCGCAGGCAAGTCCATTGTCCTCACCCCTGCCTCCCCTCCCCCAGTCCTGAGAGTGACTGGCTAGGCTGAGCTGGACTGGTTCCCTCCAGAGCCAAAGGCAGCAGGGTGGAGGGTGGGTGCAAATTCTGGCGCCTGCTCCCCCAGGCCGAAGCAGCTAGGTGAGAAAGGACAGCAGAGGCACCCCCAGGGATGGCAAGAATGGCCAGGGCCCTGCAGGTGAGGACTAAGGTCTACACCTGAAAGTACTGTGAAGTCAAAGACCTTGGGAACAGGGACAGTGCACGTGTGCTGTGTCACAGAACCCAAGAGAACCCTTGGAGTTGATTCGCCTGCCCTGGCGCAGATAGAGAACCGAGTAACCCCAGGAGATAGGGTCTGCGTGGAGTAGGCCGGAAGGGGGTTGATGAGCCCAGAGATGAGGGAGTGGGAGAGATGAGAGACGCAGAGCCAGCAGCTGGGCTGCATCCGCAACCTGGGAAAATGCCCCGCAGCTGCCACCACCACAGTCGCTGACAGGCAAAAATGAGGCTCCATTAAGGTGGGGTGAGGTGGGGCAGCTGCTCCACCTCAGGTCCATGCCTGAGTGCCTTTGGCTGCTCCTTGGCCACAAGCCATGTGTCTGTCGTCAGAGGCCTCATCCCCCCAGCTTGGCTTTCAGGCCTGGGGGCCTCTGGCAGCCTTGTATTCTAGCTGGACATTCTTGACCCAAGCCAAACCCCAACCGGACTACTCCCAAATTCCTGAAGCTGCCTGGGCCAAGAAGAGTCCCTAGGGGTGTCTCTATTCTCTCCCCCTAGCTCGTACCTCTCCCTTCCAGTCACTCCTCAAAAACGCCCTTTTACAGGTGAACTGCCTTGGGAAGAGCTTCAATGCAGAGTGCTCTACTGCAGCTTAAATTCCAGGAGAGGGTGGGGAACTCTGGGATTGAATTAATCCAAAATCTTGAGATATACGAGGTCTGTCTGGAAAGTATCCAGCCATGTCATTTGAAAAATAGAGACATTTATTGAAGAAGGTACAAGAAACATTGCACACAGGACAATGACACCTCAGTGCCCTTCAAAGTAGGCAGCTTGGGACCTCACACAGTTCTCCCAATCACCATCAGCTACCCTGTCATATTTTCCTGAATCTCATCAAAGGTCTGAAATTTCTTCCCTTTCAAAAGTTTTGGGAAAAGGCAGGCTCCAGGGCACCAAATCTGGGCTATGGGAGGCTGAGTCACCTGGGTGATTTGATGTTTCACCAAAAAACTCTGCAGAACTGACGCACGAGTGAGCACATTGTGGTGATGAAGCTGCCAATCATCAGTTGCCCATAGCTGCAGCCTTCTGAATCATCAAACTTTATGCAAAACTTGATGCATATTTGTTGCTCTACTCCAAGGGTATGTAACCTTTTGGTGTCTCTGGGCCACACTGGAAGAAAAGTTGTCTTGAGCCCAACATTAAATACATTGTGACACGTAATCACAAAAACATCTCATAATGTTTTAAGTAAATTTATAATTTTGTGTTGGGCCACATTCATAGCTATCCTGAGCAGCCTGTTGCCCATGGGCCACAGGCTGGACACCCCTGCTCTTTCAGTCATTCTGAATGCACCAGCCACACAGTACACAGGCTCACTCAATGGCATCTACTGCCCCCACTGACTAGTACAGTGAAGTTGTCACTGTTCATGCATGTGCTTTTCAGTCCATTCTCCTTGGTGGCCAGGTTACATCGATGTCAGGCAAATCATTTTCATATTAATGATGGTTGGACTTTTTTTGGACAGACTTCATATGCTGGTGTAGAGACAGGCCCAAGGTCTGTGGAAGAAGCCCCGATTCCGACTGAGTATTTCCTGGAGGAGGTGACACACAGGACAGCCGAGTATGATGGTGGGGGGAGGCATCCCAGGCATGAGGCCTGAAACATGGCACGTTTTCTGAATCGTGGAGATCAGACCTTAGCCAGGTGACTTAGGTTTTAAACCTGGGATCTAGTCACATTTGTGCTGCCTGCTCCATCCCGCTTGTCCCAGCCCATTTGTTTTCTTAATTAGGCCTTCAGCCTCCCTCTCTTACTGTCCCAGTCAGGCAAGTTTCTGGCTATCCCAGTGAGAGGCCTAAAGAACAGGGACACTGGCTGGGCTCATTTCCAGAGCCCAGTGCTGATGGCCAGACTCATGAGGACAAGGAGTGTTTGCTGACTTATCTGTAGAGTGCCTTGGAGTTGCCTTTGCTCTCCTGGGCACCAGCTCCCTCTCTACAACCCAGCTTCCCCTGACCCAGGTAACTGAAGGCCCATTGAATCTTGTATACACAGCTGGGTCTCCAACTCTGACTATCCCTGTGCGTGCCCCATGTCCCCATTTTTTTAGACTCCTCACAGTCCAAATCTTTGGGTTTTTCTTTAATATATCACTTTTCAGTTCTGTAGTGGCCACTGTCCAACCCAAGCCCTACACTCACCACTCTTGAATTGGGACCCCTCAACTCAGGCCTGCATCACAGGTTGAAACATCCGAAGACAGTGAAAGCTCCCCTCCAGAAAAACTTCCCTTCACCAAAAACAGCTAGTGTGGGTGGCCCGGCCTCATTTAGCTCACTTTCTGAGTTTCACACGTACAAGGTCCTCTACCCCTCTTCTCTGGTCATTTACTGAGGGACACCCTTCTTGATGACACTCAAGAGGATTTCTGAGGGAAGCAAGACATAGGACAAAGCATGAGTGTGTGGTAGAAAAGAAGGAAGACAGGTGCTTTATTAAAGTTTTTATTTCAAAAAAATAAAGCCACAATTAATTTCACATAAATATCTGGGGAGGGAAGGGGGGAGGGATGGGACAGGGGCTTGGCCCCTACCTCCTCTTCTCTTTCACACTGTATTGTAAAAGCAAAGGGGATGGCTACGGGGAGAGCAAGAGGAGAAAGTAGTCAGGGGAGAGTCCTTCCCTAAAAGGCCCCCTCGGCCCACCCCTGTCCTGGGACTGCCTTGGACCTGGCTCACCTTGCCGAACCAGCGTGACAGCCATATCTGCTTCATGGTCATGTGATCAGGGAGCACTTCATTGTCAAAAAGGAGCTGCACCTAGAAGGGAGAGAGGGGCACAGTTTTACAAACTGTCCTCTCACACCACCAGAAACTAACCTGGTCTACTCTAAATTCTCTTCCTCCCTTGGTGCCCCTGCCCCGCGCCACCCCCCCCCCCCCCCCCCCCCCCCCCCCCCCCCCCCCCCCCCCCCCCCCCCCCCGGCCAAAGAACCTACTGTGGGAATACTCACATGCTGGGGATTTAGCATCAACTGATGGCACAGGACCCTCCGGAGATGGCGAACCTCAGCTCTAACAGAACATCGGACATATTTATTCTGGGGGTGGGGAAAGTAAGGAAGAAGACAAGGTGTGTGAGGGAAGGACCCTGGGGAAGTGAGTCTCTTTGGAGAGGCCCTCCCTTAGCCCCTCTCACCTGCAGAACGCTTTTATTCTTGTCTTTGCCAGAACTGGGGGGAAACAGACACAGGTTAGAGAGCTGTACCTTTCCTTTATTCCCATCCAGAGCTGTGATAGACTCTCTTCAAGGGAATAGACACTCCCGTACTGGGAGCCCTCTCCCTGAGCCCCTCCCTGGCTCTGGGTCATTGACACTGTCACTTCAGACAGCCCAGGACCTGCCCCTCACCTCAGCCGCTCCAGGCATAGGCTCAGCTGCTCATCATAGCGATAGTAGTGGGCTTTAGAGTGGTCGAAGCTACTGAAGGGGAGGCCGAGGTTGCCCAGGGCTGGCTCTGAGAAAGACAGAGTAGCAGCACAGGTTCCACAGTCCTTTCTCCCCAGAGAGCAAAACTGGGCAGGAAGAATGCTCTGGGGGCTTTACCTTACCCTCCTGCTGTCAAGGGACATACCTTCCCCGCTGGGCTGGGTGACTCGGTCCAAGCCTCGAGACTGGTAGAATTCTCGAATCCGTTTCTCTTCACCTAGAAGGGAGTGGAGGATGGGCAGTAAAGTATTACTCTCCCTCACTCTGTCCTTCTGGCTGTCAAACTCTTTATTTTAAAAGATTTTATTTATTTTTAGAGATAGGAGAAGGGAGAGAGAAAGAGAGGGAGAGAAGCACTGATTGGTTGCTTCTTGTACCCACGGCAGCCGTAGACTGCCTCAACCCAGGCATGTGCCCTGACCCGAACTGGCAACCTTTTCCTTTGTGGGTGGATGCCCAACCAACTGGGCCACAGTAGTCAGAGCAACCTCTTTACCTACATGAGTCCCACAAAGCCTTTGTCACCTCAAGCTGCTACCCAGCATCAGTCCTCTAGAAGTCCCTCAGAATCAGGTCGGTCACTCACTATCTTGCAAGCCAGGCACTAGCTTGTACACGATGTCCTGCATGACCCGGTCCAGTTTGAGGTTGAGCAGTGGCTGTGTCTCGTGGATCTTAATGTTGCACATGGGGCAGTACTTGCTGGTTTGGAGGTACTTCACAATGCAACTCTTGCAGACTGCAGGATCAGAAAAGCAGACTCTCAGGCCCTCTGGGAATCAGGTTCATGGACTGGAGGGGGTGCCTGGGTGGTTGGGACAGGTAGTACAGAGGCTGACAGCCAGCTTGGCGGGCATTAGGGCCTGGAAGAACCAGTCAGGGTCCAGAAAACTTACAAGTATGAAGACACTCTGTGATGGTGGTGGCATCCACAAAGTAGCCGGCGCACAAGCAGCAGACGATGTGCTCATTCAGGTCTTTTATCTTTACTCGGACCTCCTCCTGCAGGAACAACCTCCGTCACGGATCACCCTTCCCAGCCCCAACCCTCGCACCTTCCCCGCGGCCAAGCCCCGCACCTTGCGCGGTCAGCAAGGGATTAGCTCCCCGGGGCTGACACTACCCCTCTGCTCAGGAGAGGGCTCTGAGCACAGGGGGGACTCCCTTCACGTGGATTCGCCCGACCTTCCTTTCCTAGGGGAGAGTGCGAGACGTGGGCGGCACAGTACGCAGGCGTCCTAGCCCGGAGTTTGGCAACTCGACCACAATCACGCAGGCGCACTGGAACCCCTGTCCCTGCGCAGGCGCATTGGGCGCCCGGCCAGCCAAGGCCTGTCCTCTAGTCGGCCCCAGTTCGCAACGCTAACCGACCACAGAAGTAACCCTGCCGCCCCTGCACCTCGTTCCGTAGCGGGTCCATCTTGTACACTGACTGGAGCTGGTTCCGAAGCCTCATCGCGATCGCAATCTGGCCCCCCTGAGGAGACGCCATCTTAAAGGCTGATCCCGGCCTGCCACTTCCGGTGCCGCCTGCAGGGCGGGACTTGTCACCCAGCAACGAGGGCTTAGGTCTTTTTGGATTTGCTGACTCTCAGTAAGTCCCCGCCCATGTCCTTTCTCCCCGTGTGCTCACCTGAGCCCCAGTGGCCCCTCCCCCTCTTCCCCCCGTAATTAGGAAGGGGGGAGGTGTGGGGAGGGGTCCTTTTTCACTGACCTTTTGTAGTAATCACCATAATAGACTCTGCCGGACCTGGGGACTAACTTTTGGAGCTTGCAAAAGACTGTCCCCTCCTACTCGAAAAAGCTCGATGGTCTCCACCCGCCACCGCTCAGGGTCGTCTAGCTCCTGTGACAACCACCCCGTTAATGCCCCTCCCGGCCCCTCTCTTGGTAGTGTCGCCCTCATCTGCTGACGCCTTGACATTAAGGAGCTTCATCCCGATGGAGGGCCTTCCCCCAACTCCTGAGCGGGAGTTTCTCTGGAGTCTCGGAGTCTCGGAGAGGGTGTCGGTCGGGGAGGAGGGAACCCTAGAGACTTGGTAGTGATCTTACATATCCCCACCCCCATCCTTCCCCTGCCGCCGGGGACGGGGTGGGGGCAGGCCCTCGTTAATGATGATGATTCAATCATAGGCGCCTGCGGAGGCCTGGGACAGACTAATGCAGAGCAGATGCCCAAGGAGGAGGGGAGGACGACTAGGACACTACCGCACACGGACAAGCTGAGGCAGCGAGTCCCTGCAGTAGTGTAAGCTCAGCCTGGTATTTGGGGAAGACTCAGGGTCCTCGGAAATCTTGTACACCGCTGTCCCTAGGAACTTACAGTGGGATTAAAAAAACAAGGATAAGTTTACTACGAAGTTGTTTTTTTTTTTTTTTTTAACATCGAATGCATTTGGAGGTTAAAGAAGGGAGAGAGCCTTTTGGGGTCCCAGTGGAGACCCAAAAGGCTTTCTGAAGAAAGTGGGACTTGGTGTGGGGACAATTTAGAGTTGGGGGCAGGGGCAGGGCGGGAAAAAGTGTAATGGAAATAGAAAAGGAAGGCTTTGCCCGAGTGGAGGGGAGTGACTGGAGAGGGCTAGGAAGGAGGCCAACTTGTGCATTTGAGAGTAGTAGAAGAAGCAGGGACTTACAGAGTTAGGACTTTTAGCTTGTGGCCCATAGGGTGCTAGCCGACTCTTGGAGAGGGTTACCTTACGAAAGAAACACTTTTGTTCATTTATCTTCAGAGTGAATTGCAGTAGATAAGCGACAAGAGGTTATGGCAGTAGTGATTTTTGAATCAAATACTACCCACTATAGCCACTGCTTACATCCCTGGTCCAAGAGGCCATCCTCTATCCCCCGGATGAGTAGTGGTATTTTGCCTGCTTTTCTTGCTTCCACTGTTGCCCCCTCTTTAGTCTAGTCTCAACAGTGCAGCTCAGAGTAATTCTGATAAAACACGAATAAAAAAGGATACAAGGATACTTACGTGGCAGGGGAGATACCACAGTCACCAAGGTGGTTTTCCCAGGGTGAGACTTATCCATTGTATCTGGATATGCTGACTCCTGTGACCTCCCCAAATGTTGGAAAATTGACTGCATAATTTATGGTAGTGGGGGACTGCTTCACCTTCTTCCAGAAAAAAAAAGAGGGGGGAGGATACAAGGAAAGTTCTTTGAGTTGATGAATATGTTTACCATCTTGATTGTGTTGATCGTTTCATGGGTGTTTACCTACGTCAAAACTTACTAAATTGTATACTTTAAATATGTGCAGTTTTACTGTATGTAAGGTTTACCTTTAAAAAGCTGTTAAAAATAAAATTTAAAAATCGGGTGTCTTTTTTGTTTATAATCTTCCAATAGCTTCCTTTTTTAAAATCAGAATAAAAGGCAAAATCCTTACAATGGTCTACAAAGCTTTGCATAGTTTCTCAGTCATCCAGTTTCTATGGCCACACTGGACCCCTCACTGTTTGTTCCACAGACACACCAGGATGTACTCCCACTGTGTCCCCAACTCAAAGCACTCAGCTGTCCAAATGGCTCCTTTCTTCTTTCAGGTCTTTACTCCACAAGGCCTTTGCGATCACTCTAGATAAGTCACAGCTCCCCACCTTTCCACTCTCCCCTTTCCTTACTTTATTTTTCTTTTTAACATTTATTATTAATATATTGTAGTATTTTTCTTGTTTTACACCTGCCTTCTCCACTAAAATGTAAGCCTCTCAGTGGCAGGGACTTCTATTTTTTTTCCTGTTGTGTCTATACAGCTGTATTTCCAGTGCCAGACACAGAGTATTCAGTCAAAGTGTTCTGGATGAACAGATGAATGAAAGTAGGTGATAGTGATGCTGGCCTAGATTAGGCTTTTATCAGTGGGAATGGTAAGGAAGAGCTGTATGTGAAATATTTCAAAGAAAAGCACAATAGGAGGAAGGGAGTAAGGAGCTTGGGAGGGGAGCCTGCTGGACTTAAAGTGGCTGTTGCAAAGGCAGGTGGAGTTGGTTAGAAGGCTATAATGGTGCGGCTACAACACGAGTGTCAGAAGCAGGGATGGAGGTCTCCGAGTTTTCTGAGTGGATGTAATAGATAAAACTACTGAAATGGGTGAAACCTGAGCAGATGTAGAGAGAGAGAAAGCTGAAGTCTGAGATCTGAAGAATGCTCACAGTCTACAGTGGAAGAAGAAAAGTCAGTGGAGGAAAGAACATAAGCATTCACCATGAAAGTGCAAAGATGTAGAAGGAGACAATATATGGAAGCCAAAATAAGGGACATTTCAACAAAGAGCTGGTGATCAACAAAGTAAAGCATGTCAGAGATTCCTGGGTAATGGACACTGGACACCGAGGCTCTCTGAGCAAGAGTCTGTGCAGTGAAGGCGGCTTGCTGTGGGGTAAAAGAATAAACAATGAGAAAATGGAGGCAGTGGGTATGAGCACTAAAAGGGAAAATCAAACAGTTTTTCATGAAGAGTCAGGCAAACACTTGCCTGGATTATAGTGATCCAAGCCCGTCGGGAATAGGAAGGACTGAGTTCAGGAGAGAAATGATGATACAGGAGTGGGGATGACCTCAAGGGAAGGACACGATACCAGTAACAGAAAGGAAGGGAGAGCGCAGAAGCACAGGCTGGGAACGTGGCCTCTTGTGAAGCTGCAGGCTTGAAAGCTGAAAACTTGAAGAGCTGGGGGGCCACGTGCATGTAGAGATGTTGAGATGAATCCAAAGCAGTGTGTATGGGAGGTGAGGGGGTGCCGACCCCAGAGCCTCCATCTTCAACATAAACTAGCAGGAACCCTCCTTTCCAGGGAATCAGCAAGCCAAAGGCAAGCAGAGAAACTCCTAGGGCTGTGGCTGAGAGAAATGAAAGCCCTTCGTTCTTCAAGTGGGGCACTGAAATATTTTTTAAACTTCCCTAGGAGACTGGTATGTACTTGTGGCCATTTTCCTCAAAGGATCAGTTAGACACCTCTGGGTGGCAGTGCCATCTGTGCTGACCTCCAAAGGCAGGGTGTACAGTAAGCACGTATGCAGGTCTATACTGTACTGCCTTTTCTCCCCTTCATTGATTCACTCACTGATTCATCCCAGGATTGATTGATTGATTGGGCTTGGTTAGAGGCACATTAGCGCCCACCCTCTCCTCAGAGGCCCACCTCCTACAGTGCGGAAAGGGACAGACAAACTCCTGACCTGCAGGCCAGTCCCCTGAAGAGGCTTTTTTTACTTTTCTGTCTCCCTAGCATTTCTGTTCACATCTGGGGGGATCCAGCCTAGCTATCTCTGAAGGTTTTGCCTGAATAGCAGGTTTCATGGCCCTCTAAGAGCCCCATCCCTCTATTGCTGAGAAAGGGTGCTTGGGCTTCTGTGAAGGACTAGGGAAGGTGATAATGTCTATCTTCTCCACCAAGATAACAAACCTGCCAAATTTGCAGAAGCTCCCCACCCTGGTCTCAGAAGGGGCTGTGGCCCTAACCAGGTGTGGCTCAGTTGGTTGGCTGTTGTTCCACAAAATGAAAGGTCAACTGCAAAAAAGATCACCAGTTCATGCCTGGGTCGCAGGTTTGGTCCCCAGATGGAGCGCAGGGCCAGCAGGAGAGGCAACTGATCAATGTTTTTCTCCCACATGAACGTTTTTCTCCCTCCCTTCCCCTCTCTCTAAAAACAAAGAAAATCTTTGAGAAAGAGAAGGGATGTTGGCAGGTTGAGAAATTAGATGATGGGTGTGGACAAGGTTGGGGAAAGATGTCACATATTAATGTCCACTGCCTCCCTCCCCCGGACTTCAGACAGAGGCTGCTGAGAACACTGAGGGGCTAGTGGCTTTGGGTGGGGAGAGAGCCCACTCTCTTTTCTTTATCTTCCTGTCCAGATGCCCAAATATCCCTCGGTTCCCTGGAGAGAGAAGACCCCTCACCCTGCCCCAGGCACCAGGCTGCCAGCCCATCTGCTGGGGAGAAAGAAGGGGCAGAGCCTTCCCCAGAAGATCCTGGAGAGTCAACTGGAAGATTCCCGCTCCCAGGGAGACCCATATACTAGACTTAGAAGGCGTGTTGGCTCCCACGGGGTGACAGGCAGCCTGGAACAGAGCAGGCAGCGGGCTGGAATCGAGGGCCAGGGGTGGGCGCAGCGGGGTGGGGCCCTTCGGCCACCACGTGTTCGAGGAGGGCCAAGTTGCTCATTGGTGCCAACCGGCCGCGGCAGGATAGGAACACCCCCTCCCTGCGCCCAGTCTCACCGGCTTGGAGGCGCCAGGGCCCCCCCGGGGCCGGGGCAGGCCGGGGAAGGTAATGTAATTCCGACCCAGCTAACCCGATTATGGCGGCCTGCACCGGGCCGGGCGGCGGCAGGGGCGGGTCTAAGGCGAAGGGGCCCGCCCGGCCAGGGGTCCCATCCCCGGCGAGGACGCAGAGCTCACACACTCCCACCTCCTGGGTCTTCTGCCAGAGGTCATAAGGTCACCAAGCAGCCTCGGCCTTTCCCCACCTCCCTCCTCCGACACGCTCCAGGCACAGTTTCCTGCGCTTGGGTAGGGCGAAGCGTCTACGGGAAACCAGGCGGCTGGGATCCTCTGAAGGCTTCACTGAGGTACCACGTGTCTCCTGTGGCGATTTCGTCCTCCCGCCTTCGGTGGTGGTAGTGGTGAGGATGGGAGGGGAGCGTGCGAGAACAGACTTCCTAGGCGCAGAGTGGAGAGGCAGAGTCCCTTGTTGGCTGTCTCCGGTCGGAGGCAGAACGGCAGCCCCGACCTCACACCGGCCTGGGTTGGCCCGAGTTGAGCCAGGGGTCCGCTTCACACCGATTTGAGAAAGTCGAAATTCTGAGAAGCAGGGCACCGATGACTGGCGCTCCGGAAGGGAGCTGGGGGTCCTGCGGAAGAGGCCAGGAGGCCCTGGCCCGGAGCGGTGGTTCCGCGCCCTAGCCCACCAGACGCGCCCTGCCGCCGCTTCCCACACCTGTGGTCTTCCTGGGCCTTCAAGTCGCCAGCGCCGTTCCCCAGCAGCTTCCCATCGCATCCGAGAAGCCACAACGAGATCTGGTCTACGAGGGCACTTAGGCGGGGGGCACAACGAATCCGGCAGTCCGCAGGCAGGACCCATCGGGAGGCAAAAAAATGGGGTGTGTGGGAAGAGGTACCTGCGAGGAAGCCCTAAGGCGGAGGCCGGCGAGCGCGGAGTAGCCGGGAGCATCTCGGCTGACTCAGCGCGTAGCCTCCCATGCTCTGGCCCCTCCCGGGCTGAGCCTGGTTCCCAACACCCTCGCCACCCCCCCTGCCGCCCAGCCTTCCCCTCGCTTTGCGCACACAGGCGTCTCTTCCCCTTTAATGGGCCGGGCCCCGCCCCTACACTCCCCCCAGCCCCCACTGCCCACTCGAGGCAGATCTGTCAGTCACTGCCCCAGCCAGCGCCTGCCAACCCTCTCCACCCCGGACTCGGGCAGAGGCCCCGCCAGCCCAGCGTCCATCTGCGCTTGAGAGACAGAAGGGCGCTCCCGGGACGCGGGTCGGTCGCGCTCCCTCGGGATGCGAGTTCCTGCACCGACGCCCGGCAGAGGCCGGCATGGGCGCGGCTACTCCCCCTGCCCTGGGATGAAGCTGTCCTGGGGGGCCCGGCGCCCCGCCGCGGCCGGCTTCGCGGGCCCCTGAGGACGCCGCCCTGTGCGCTCCGCCGCTGCGCTCCCGGAGCTGCCTGGGGCGCCGTCCGCAACCGCCGAACCTCCTGCGGTCTTCCGTGACTTGGACCCATGGAACCCGCGGTGCTGGCCTCGCACAACCTCCCACATCACGAACCAATCAGCTTCGGCATTGATCAGATCCTGAGCTGCCCGGAGCCCCCGGGGAGCGGCCTAGGCCCGGGTCGCACGGGCCAGGGCCACGGGGAGAGCGCGGCGTTCTCAGGTGGATTTCACGGAGCCTCAAGCTACGGCCCGTCGGGCTCCCTGGGCCCGCTACCCGGCAGCTCCGGCGTGGGCCCGGGCGGTGTGATCCGCGTCCCCGCGCACCGCCCGCTGCCGGTGCCGCCGCCCGCCGCGGGCGCGCCTGCGATGCCGGGCCCTTCGGGCTTGGGCGGCGCCGGGGGCCTAGCGGGACTCACCTTCCCTTGGATGGACAGCGGACGCCGCTTTGCCAAGGACCGTCTCACCGGTGAGGCTGCCCAACCCCTCTGTCGCCTTGTCACTCACTGGCCGGGTTTCCTCACCTTGGATCCTTCGGATCCAAATCCAGGTCCCCTTTCATACTCCTCCCCCAGATCCTTTCAGGGGATCCCCTCCCATCTTGTATCTCTTGATCGCACTGCTGAGAGGCGACGGGAAGGGAGCTGCCGTCGATGCCCGCGCTCCTCTCTGCAGTCCACTGTCCACACCACGGGGAGAGCAGGGTGAAGTTATGGGGCCGATTCTCCGTCATCCGAGGGGGAGGGCCGTTTCTTCCGAGCCCTCTCCCTTGTTTGGTCTCGAGGCCTCTACTGTTGCGGGGCTGAGCTGGGGGCGCCGGTAAGGACCGGGCGCGCGAGCTCTGCGGCCTGGGCAGCCGCGCTCTCCTCTCAGGGGCACCTCGAACCGCCCCGCAAACCCTGCCCCGCTCTTTCTTCCTCCCCGCAGCCGCGCTCTCCCCCTTCTCCGGGACGCGCCGCATCGGCCACCCTTACCAAAACCGGACCCCCCCGAAGAGGAAGAAGCCGCGCACGTCCTTCTCGCGGTCGCAGGTGCTAGAGCTGGAGCGGCGCTTCCTGCGCCAGAAGTACCTGGCCTCGGCGGAGAGGGCGGCGCTGGCCAAGGCCCTGCGCATGACCGACGCTCAGGTCAAGACCTGGTTCCAGAACCGGCGCACCAAGTGGCGGTGAGGCGCGGGGCGGGAGGGACCGCGGGCCGGGGCCGGGCCGAGCGGCTGTGAGGAGCGGGGCGGGCGAGGGCCGGACCAGGGCCGGCCCCGCTGACTCCACATCTCCGCCCGTCCAGGCGCCAGACGGCGGAGGAGCGCGAGGCGGAGCGGCACCGCGCGGGCCGCCTGCTCCTGCACCTGCAGCAGGACGCGCTCCCGCGGCCGCTGCGGCCGCCGCTGCCCCCGGACCCGCTGTGCCTGCACAATTCGTCGCTCTTCGCGCTGCAGAACCTGCAGCCCTGGGCCGAGGACAACAAAGTGGCCTCGGTGTCCGGGCTCGCCTCGGTGGTGTGAGATACGCCTGCC
>PVKM010034048.1:0-15698 GCA_004027735.1 Carollia perspicillata
TTGTTGTTGCTCTTTTAGGAGAACCAGGAAAGTAGCCGAGGGGTCAGTGAGGTTGATTGTACTCCGAGAGAATGATTTTGTTTGGGGCTCGGCAGCTGGAGGGTCTGTTCCGCTTTCTTTGAGAGCCGTTAGAAAGTCGTCTCTGGCTGACTCATCTGTAAGGTCTGCAGGGCCCAGCAGGGTGTGGAAAGTACCATCCGGGTGGCGGAAGATTCTCCTCCTACGGCCGAGGTAGGCCTGGCCTGCCTCCTGTTCACACCGTTTCTTCCGTCTGGGACACTGTCATCCCCCCCCCGCCCCCCGCACACACACCACACACTTCCTCCACGTCTCCCCTCAAATGCTCTCTTCTGAGAAGGCCTCTGGGCACCCTAAGTAGACACTGCCCATCACTCTCTGTCTAACCCCTTCTCCTATTTTATTTATCTTCATGGCACTTGCCATCATCAGAAACTATGCCCACGTGCATTTTTTTTGAGAGGGGCTGTAATTTGAAACTGCAGTGAATGGGGGACAGTCAGGCCAAGCCCCCCGGGGAAGCAAGGAAGCCTGGTAGCAGAGCGTGGGAGCGCCTCCTGCTACAGGAGGCGTGGGGGCAGAATGGGAAGGAAGGAGACAGCGTGGCCATGGCCGTGGCTGCTCGGCTCACAGGGTGCCAGGTGCTTCCACTGGAGGGCGCTAGGCCAAACTTCAAGGGGCCTGGAACTAGTCAGTGAGGCACTGCGTGGCCATGCGTTGGCCTCTAGGGTTGCTTGTTTGTGTCTACTCCTTTGGACACTGAGGTTAGTGCTGTGCTGTGGGTCGCTGCTGCTTCCTTTTAGGTCTTGGGGATGGATAAGTGACTCCTTGTCACCTGAGGTAGGGGTCCCTTAGGCTTGATGCCTCTCTGCCTCATGGCCAAGAGCTGTGTGTTTCCTGGAACTTGGGGGAGGGCCTTGGACTTAGGGTCCCCACGTCGTTCCTGTACAATGTATGTGCAGGCGAGATGGCTCTGGCTTCTTTGCTGGAAGTTGGTCCTTTGGAGCTCCGTCCGTCCATCCATCCACCCACCCATCCACACATGCAAACGTCCATCCTGATTTCTTTATTTCCCTGAGAGCAGGGCCTTTATCTTGCTCCCACTGCATTTCTAGTTCTAAGTATGGGTTAGGACGGCTAGATGTGAGTGGATGGATAGGGACCCTCATTTCACCAATGGCTCACTTGTCACGAGGAAGTGGACCATTTGCCCTCCCTGTCTCCGTACCATTTCAAAGCTTCCTATGGCCTTCTGGCTTTTGCTCATGGTTTTTCTTCGGCCTCGAGACTGTTTCTGTCAACCAAGATAACCTTCCTCAGGCCCGGTTTGCCCCTTTGGGCCCTTCCGTAGTACATCAAAATTTTTAACTCAAGTCACACACATGCACGCGCACACCCTGCCCCCCTTTGCTGGAAGGGTGCTTATCTTGTTCACCATTGTATCCCCAGAAACTAGCCTGGTGCCACTCTCTAAATGCTTGTTGAATAAATAGCAGGCACCTACAAGGTAGCACAGACTTCATTCTGCTTTGTCGTTATTATTGGTTATTTGCATGTGTACCCTGCCAGCCTGGGGGTGAGGTGGGGAACTGGGTCTTAGCCATCTCAGTACCTGTGCTCGCTCATCGCTTCACCAGAAATGCTGTCAATAACACGAGCAGGTGCCCTGCTGTGAACACCCACGGTCTAAGTGCCAGGCACTGGACTTTATCTGTCTCGGTTCACTTATAAGATCACTCTATGGCATGGTTTTATCTGTGTCCTTTCGCAGAGGAGGAAACTACAGCTCAGAGAGATTGGCCCACTATCCCATACTCCACTGGCTCATAACCTGAGAAAGAATTAGACCCCCGTACGTCTGCCACTAGAGTCCCATTTGCTCCCCTGTCATAAGGCTGTCTTTTTCCGTTGGGGCAGGAAGGGCTCTTATAAACTGAGTGGACTTGACATTGGGCAGGACCTCTCCAAGGAGACTTGGTGACTATTCTATACACCGTACTGCCCAGGGCTTACGGCTCTCCAGGATTCTCCTAGTGTATGATGTCAGGCTGCCTTCTGAAGTGCCTGACAGTCTACCGGGACACCCACCCCACAGGGAGCCAGTGCCCAGCCGAGGCAGCAAAGTCCTCACCTGTCACGTAGTTCTTCAAATCCAGCTCATTGCTGAGAGGATTGTTGCTCTTGAACATGTACAGGTTAAAGGGGGCTGGTTCCCTGCCCACGTTTTTCCACATGGTGTAGTCTGGGGAGGTCCATCGTCCCGCCAGCACATCATAGTCACGTTGAGTGAAGTGGACCAGCTTGGTCAGGGGATCGTAGAGTCCCCCATGGAAGCCAATGACCATCTGGAAGTCAGGGTTGGAGTCGTAATAAATCTCCCCGTAGGCCGTGTACTGCAGCTGTTTGATCATGAGACCGTTGATGCTGAACACGGCCAGGGGGGTCCCTGTGTTATCCGAGGCCACGTAGTACTCCTCCCCACTGCTGCTCTCCATGGCGAAGAGATGGCCTTGGAGGTCGTAGTAGAGCGAGGTTATCTCCGAGTTGGAGTGATTGTAGACGTGGGTGACGCGAGTCGGGTTGTGGAGGTCGGAGTAGAAATACTGCAGGTGGTGGCCCAGGGTGGTCTTGCAGGAAGCCCGCCGCCCCACACCATCATAGCGGTACTGGACACTCCACCCGCTGGCCTTGCTGTAGGCCCTCGTGAGCAGGCCCTTGGAGTTGTACTCGAAGATGTCCGCCCCGCGCTGGCACAGATAGCCGTCGTCGTCAATTTTGTACTGCACGTCGCCGAGTCGGGTGATCCGGTCCCGCAGGTCGTAGCGCAGGGGCATGAGGCGCACACTGTTGCCCGGGTTCAGCAGGTGCAGGTTCCCGTTGAGGTCGTAGCTGTAGCGCCAGGTGGGCCGGTCGTTGACGGCCACGCTCTGGAGCTGCCCGTCCCCGTCGTAGTCATAGGTGTACTTCGTGGTGTTGGCGTAGGGCCCCAGTTTCAGCTCCCGCTTGATCACTCTGCCCATGCTGTCATACTGCACCGTCATCCAGTACATGAGCGACCTGAACATCTCGTACTGGACCTCCTTGATCCGCCCGTGGGTGTCAAAGTGTTTGCTGAGGGTCATCACGGCGGTGGTGATGATCTGGTTGATGTCATAATAGATAACCCCGAACTTGCCAAAGTGTTCCACCTTGCCAGAGATCTCATCGTAGCGGTAGAGGTCAACAGGAAGGGGAGTTTCACTTATGACGGGCTTAATGCTTGCGATCCGGAAGCTGTTGTCGTGATAGGTGTAGTCGAACCTGGCATTGACCATGCCTTCCTCAGAAAACCGGTAGATCTGCTTGTCCACGAGCGGGCCAATCTTCCGGTACCGGATGGTGCAGGAGAAGCCCCCACTTTGGAGGTTGACCATCTTCAAAACACCAGTGGTCTCGTCGTACCCGAAAGTGACGGCAGTACTGTCATAGACGATCTCTGATAACTTGGAGAGTTTCCCGTACTTGTAGAATACCTGGCGCCCGGTGCCCAGAAAGGATGTCTTGAGGATGCGGCCATCGTCACTGTAGTCGAAGATGACCGAAGCGTTGCTCTCAGGCGGGTTGTAAATATTGCGGATGTAGCCGATGGAGGTGTGCGTGGACATGCTGTGCCGGGCGACGCTGGGCATGGTGACGGCGTGGAGACGGTCGGAGGAGTCGTACTCGAATATGTACTGACGCTGGCTCTGCAGCAGGAGGACCATGGACTGGGGGGAGGAAAGGGGAAGGGAGCCCGTGAGTCAGGTTTTAGGACTGACTCCCTCAGACTGACAGAATTCATTCCATTTCCCCCAAAGCCCACTTGAAAGGCACAAAGGATGGGGCGGTTTGGAGCAGAGGTTTGGAGTGGGTCGACTTCATGGGGCACGCCAGCTCTGATGACGGATCAGGGTGCCTGCCCGGAGCAGGGTTTCTCCAGGTGTAATGGGCATGCGAGATACCCAGGGATCTTGTTAAAAGGCAGATTCTGATTCATCGGTTCTGGGAGGGGGCGGGGCCCGAGACTCTGCTTTTGTAACAAGCTCCCCGGTGATGCCGATGTTGCCTGGACCGCACTTTGAGTAGTGAGGGCTTGGAGGGCTGAGGAGGGCTGAGGGGGGAGGCACTGGGAGGGTTTCCCCACAGACTCAGTAATGAGGAACCCTGAAATCGCTGAGACATGACTGCCAGTGACCGGCAGGGGACAGGTGTGACACATGTACTATGTGTCTGCCACCCCTGATTAAATCTAGGGAGAAAGCACATGCTCCATTTAGAAGCTACTGAAAAGATGAAAAAGCCCAGAATCATCGATTCTTTGTGGGGGGCGGGGAAATGGCCTCAAACTCAAGGCAATTGGGAAATTCCTGCCTCCTCTGGTCAGCCATTCCAGTATTTTATGATATAATGAGAACAATATTCAGGAGGGACCCAAGGGACAGCAGCCCCTCTCTTGTAGAGGTAACAGCTCTGTCTGCAGTGGACGCTAAGCAGGAGGCGCGGGGTGAGGGGATGGAAAGGGACCTGCATCAAGGGTGAGCCCAGGTGAGAGGCCCGGGCTGAGCAAGCCCCTGTCCAGTGACACGGGTGGAAGTGCTAAGCAAGCTGACCTGCAAATAGCTTGCCTAGTGCCCTGAAGGGACCTGTTTTTACTGCTGATCCGACCTGACCTTTTCCTACACAGAGACCTGAACCTGGCGCTTCCAGACACGGAATTGCATGGAGAGGCTCGTTGGCCGATTCAACAACAGGCCAGGTGGGAGGGTGTTTGCTTGGTGTGCTTGAGTTTTAGGCACAATTCCCTCTTCTGATGGCTTGATTTCAGGCCAAGGCAGAAATGAATTGGTGCATTTCTAGTTTAGAAGTAATGCTTCGCCATACTGCCAGTGATTCTGTCAGTTTCAACAGTACTTACTATTATCTTGGGGATAAAATATGACAATCTGTCCTTTTTGCCATTTCTGAGTGTCTGGATTTTTTTTTTCCTTTTAGTGGTAATAGTGCTGAGCTACGAATATTGTTTCACTCAGATCGCCTTTCTGCCCGTGAGGAGGGCAACGGGAGGGGAACCCTTGTGGAGTCGAAGCAACTATGTTCAGGGGTCTTAGGGCCACGCAGGGCGGGTCAGCTTAAAGAGAGCAGCGTTAGTAGGGGAAAGGCCGGCGGGCTGAGGGCGGCGCGTCTACCCACCTTGTCGAGGTAGGAATAGCTCCACACTTTGCCGTCGGCGAACATGCGCGACACGATGCGGCCTTGCTTGTCGATGTCCGTCCTCTCGCTCATGGCCCCGCGCTGCAGGCCGGCCAGGCGCCCGTTGAAGAAGTAGGAGACGTTGACGGCTGCCAGCCCGCTGCTGGGGAGCCAGAGGAAGGGGCGGCCCACCTGGTCGTAAATGATCCTCAGGGTGAACTTGCGGTGGTCATCATAGATCTTCTCCGTCCGGATATTCCGGTCGTAGTCGATGGACAGGAGATTCCTCCCGTGGACCTGAGAGAACACAAACAAAGGGCCCGGTCGGAAAGATGATCACCCGGGTACGGGTATGCAAGCTCAGGTTTCTATGGAGGACAAGGTGGGCATGGCTGGGGCACAGTGGGCACGGGAAGGAAGAAATCGCCCTGAAGTTACGTGGAGCAGTGCTCTCTGAACTCTCTTACACCATGGCGCCCATAGCGGATGGTGACGTTGGAGGGTGTGCTAGAACACAGACATGAGGCTGTGCGAAGGCCGGCGATGACTGCTCTGGGCGTGGCCGCCCTGAGCCACTACAGAGGCCGTGCACTGCGCAATCTCGCGGGATGCCACCACGCTGTGGGAAGTGTGAATGGCGAAAATTGTGCAGTGCGTGGACGAGAGGATTTGTATAGTTGCACACTTATTACCCTTGTTGGCCGTATTATCCGCTGAGTAGCTAACGATCGGTAACTGCAGGTGCCAGGATTTCTTCTGAAGCCTTACGTAAAGGTACCCAGAAGGGTAGAGAGAAGGTCTTCAAAATCCATATTTTACAAAGACCTGGGACGCAGACTCATTCTCGGGTGAACTCCATTGCTGCTATGTGAGAAAAGTCTTGCCACGGTCAAGGATGCGGACCGCAGTGGGGAGACCTCAGCCAGGCTGGGGGAGTCCAGCAAAGGGAAGGACTGATCTCCTTAGATTGGAAAGGAGTGGCGGAACACATCCAGACATGAGTTAATGCTTATTGGGAGGCCGATCGGATCTGGCAGAGAAGAAAGCCTGTCCCAGAAGGCAGAGTTGGGGGACTAGCCTCTGGTTAGGGGGAAAGGAGATGACTCGAGGCTTAGCTAGTCCTGAGTGGATGGCTGGGAGCGAAAAAATGGAGCTAAAAAATGGAGTGAAAAAATGGAGCTCAGTTTCAAGAGCTCAGGCTCTTTCAACATAATTGACTGCAGATCCAGACGTCTCTGGGGTAACCGCTGAAGGCGACGGAAGATAGAAACAGGCAGGGGGAGGAGGTTGAGAGATGTCCGGTCCCTCCTCACCTCATCCTAATGACTCAGTAGCACTTAATGATGATGCTGATGGGTAATATCAACTTTAACACGTGCTGAGTGCTAGTGTACATGGGCATTGTGTTGGGCAACTTGCACCTCTCGTCTGGGTTCATGCTCACAAAGGCCACTTTCCAAATGAGGACACTGAGCCAGAAACAGAGAGGTTGCATACTTGTTCAAGGTCACACAGCAGGAAGTGGTAGGATTGGCCTAGGACTTAGATCTCAAGACTTTGGCCAGTTAACACTGAGACATCGAACCGGGTTTGCTGCTTCCTGTATTGCAGATGCACTGCGTGCCCTGAAATGGGTCAGATGGGGCCCTCGCGGGCTCCATGTTGCAGCTGTGGGTGGAGACCAGGACCACGTCTAACACTGCGAACACCTGTATTCTGTGGGGCAGCACTGTGACCAGGTAAGGAGCCACATTTCACAGCTTCGTTTAGAGGTGGGGTGGCTACTGTGACGTAAGTGATCATTGTTAGCTAGGTCTTCTGGGAACCTTGAAGGAAGCTGACTTAGCTAAGAAGTAGGCACCCTGCCCTGACCAGTGTGGCTCAGTTGGTTGGGCGTCATCCTGCAAAGTGAAAGGTCACCAGTTCGATTCCTGGTCAGGACACATGGATGGGTTGTGGGGTCCATCCCTGGAGAGGGTGCATATAAGAGGCAACCGACTGATGTTTCTCTCCCTCTTTTCTCCCCTCCCTTCCTCTCTCTGTAAAAAGATAAATAAAAGCTTACAAAAAGAGAAGTAGGCACCCTTTTGTTTTTCCTGCTTTCCTCCTCTTCATAGGTGGAATGTGGATGTGATCGCTGGACCTCCAGCATCCACCTTGTGAATATGGGGTGACTTTGAGGATGGAAACCTCAAGGATGATGGCTCACCTAGAGAAAAAAGAGTCTAGATCTCTGCCGACCCAGGTGTCTTCATGGTCATCTGTACTAGCCAAGGATTGCTTAACTTTAGGACTCCTTTTAGGTCCTAAAAAGTAGTAAGCCTGTATCTTGTCTCAGCTCTTGTTAATCTTGTACCTCTGTTACCTAGCAGTTGAAACTAACCTAAACTGATGCAAGCCCCCGGATGCTTTGACAGGTACTGGGGTAGGTACTTCACATACCTGATCCCAGCTGAATTCTCCCAACCTAGGTAGAAATTATTTTTTTACGGCAAGAGCTCAGAGGGGTTGCTTAGCTGGACGAGTGCAGGGGCTGGATTTGAACGAGGGCTACCTAATTCTTCAAACTATTGCTGTGTCCACGGAGTCATCCCAGAGAGAAGGGGATACGCCATCTGAGCCAGAACATTTAGAAAAGAGAACGCACCGAAGCTTGGATAGACGTGTAAGGGTGGCGAGTTTTCGGGATTGCAAGGAAACGGAGCTTCAAGTGGGAAGCTCTGTGTCATCAGACTTGCAGCAGCTGGGAAGAGGAGTCATGAAGGCCAGAAGTAGGGGTGGAGTCACACAGGCCTGGGGTCACCTCCTCTGGGGACAGAAGTTCGGCCATATCGGGTTGCTACATTTGGGACAACTGCAGACGATTCTTAAACCTGTGTCTAAGAATTTCCATTCAAGCCCTCGCCAGTGTTTTATTCAGCAGAATGAATAATGCGGCAAGAAGGAGGGAGGGTTTTTAGTGTTCCCTGCGTCAAGTGCTGGTGGCTCCCCACCATCCCGTCTCCGTCCATCCTCATCCTCCTTCCTTAGTCTCCCCTCCCCTCCCCTTTTGCTCTGATGGCATCCCACAGCCCCCAGAACACTTACTATTCAATGGGCACCAACTCTGTGCCTGCAACGGAGTTGCCAGATGAACACCGCCGACAAAGTGCGGTGGCCCGAGAATGAGCGCTGGCCTTAGCCTGTTCTGCGCACGGTCCTTGTTTTGTCTTCCTGAATCCTCACGGTAACACGCCTAGGCGAGCACTGTTATTGTCCCCATGGCACATGTAGGGCACAGAGAGGCCTAAGTGCCCAGCTCCAGCCCATGCAAGTACTAAGCGGGGGAGCCAGGGTCCCAGCCAGGAGTTCATGGTCCTCGCCTGTCTCAGTCCTGCCTCTCCTACACGTGGCTCTCCACTGGGCATGCGTTTCTAAACCCTGGGGGCTGCTGCCCCACATCACTGCGGCTGGACTGACTCTGCAGTGCCCGGTCAGTCCCCGGGGAGTAGAGGTGGGGTGATTCTGATGTGCGCTCTTAGCTAAAATACACTCAGTGCGGCATAAGGCCCTACCATCCGTTTCCTGGGAGAGACCAACAGGCAAATCACATACGTAACCATAATATAGTTGTGCGTGTGCACACACTATAACATGTAATCATGAGAGACCAACACGTAATTGCATACACAAGCATGACTGTCATTGTAACCGTATTAGCATATGAGGGTGCTGAACTTGCAGAACCAAATAGTGGACGAGCACCGAAGAGGGGTCCCCAACACCTGATGCCCACATCGGATTTGTGTGGGCAGTCACTGGATCCGTGACTGTCATCGGAGTTTGGGTTTGTTGCTGCTGCCAAGAGCTGATGAGGCCTCTGACCCCTTCCTTGTCTGTGCGCACCGACCACAAAGAAGTAATAGGGGCTAACCTTCAGCCATTGGTGATTCCGAGTGGGGTTTTTATTCCCAAATCCACCATGTCCCTGGGAACTGGACTTTGTTCTAGCACTGTTTAATTTTTTATGTTCTTGTTGGGTGAAGACATAAAGGGCATGCGCTAATGTCTAAGCTGCGCCACATGGTGATTTGACTCACATACATCATGGAATGATTACTGCAGAAAGTGGCTAACGTCCATCCTCCCATATAGAAAAAAAAAATGTTTTTCTCCTTCTGATGAAACTCTCAGGATCCACTCTCTGAGCACCTTCTGGATGGGTCACACGGTGGCCTCCACTGTGGTCATTAAGTTGTGCACTGAGCTCCTAGCACGTGGTTATTTTAGGACCGGAAGGTCGTGCCTTTGGGCCACCTTCCTCCAAGTCCCCTCCCCCTCCCCCCTGGGTCTGCAACCACACAGATAACCGGGTCTCTTTTTCCATCAGTTAGTCTTTTTTTTTTTTTAAAGATTCCACATATAAGTGAAATCACACAGCGTTTGTCTTCCTCTGACTTATTTTACTCAGCGTAATGCCCTTCAAGTCCAGCCATGCTGTTGCAAATGGCAGAATGTCCTCATTTTATGTGGCTGAGTGATATTCCATCATGTAACAGTGTGTGTGTGCACGTGTGCATGTGTCTGTCTCACATCTCCTTTGTCCGTTCATCCACTGGTGGACACACAGGTTGTTTCCATGTCTTGGCTATTGTAAATAATTCTGCTCTGAATGTGGGAGTGTAGGTGTCTCTTTGACACGGTGTTTTCACCTGCTTTGAGTGTGTTCTCAGAAATGGAATTGCTGGATTATATGGCAGTTCTACTTTTGAGTTTTCGAGGATCCTCCATACGGTCGTCCACAGGGACGGCAGCAATTTACGTTCCCAGCAACAGCGTGCAGAGTCCCCCTGTCTCCACGTCCCCGCCAGCGCGGCGGGTCTCTTGTCTTTTAACCATGGCCATTCCAGCTGGCAGTGCCACAGGAAGTGGTATCTCATTGTGGCTTTGGTGTGCATTTCCCTGATGACTGGTGATGCTGAGCACCTTTTCACGTACCCATTGGCTGTTCGTGTATCTTCCTTGGAAAATGTCTATTCAAGTCCCATTTTTAAATTGGATCATTTGTGGCTGCCCTCTGGCCCGTCAGGGTGGGGAGCCGCACGCAGAGTCGGTGGGGCTAACACTCAGCTCCGTTGCCTGGGTAAAGTAGGAGGGCTCACCTGAGGCACCTATCAAATTTTCCAAATAGGCTGTCCGGTCTGGAGGGCCAGGGAGCTATACTCAGTGGAGCGAGGGTGGGGCTGTGAATGACGACACTGTCCCCTGCCCCCGTCCCGCCCACCATCTGGGTGAAGCAGGGGAACCCTCCATCCCCTGTACTGGCTTTGCTACGGCGTGGTCAGCTCCACTGGTCCACCTGTGGGCATGAGCGTGGCTGGGCTCTGCAGCCCCTGCTGTTCACGCCAGCCCTTCCAGTCCGATGGGGCTGGGACAGCTCTCAGCAGCGGCTGGGGCCATGACTCAGCTGTCCTGCCTGGGCGAGGGCAGCCCATCACCCTGATGACTTGCACGGTGAGACTGCGCCCCCAACGTGGTTCTGCAGATGGGCAGCGCTGCTGGTGGGGACTCCTGACTTGGGCTCCGGACAGTGGGAACAGCGACTGCCATCCCCTGAGCGCTGGTTGTTGGAAGCCGCCCCTCCCTTCTCCGGCACCATCCGATTCCCCTGCCGTCTCTGTGTGCCGAGACCAACGCAGGGCTCTCACAAAGCGGTCCCCGGTGTTGGGGCAGCTGGGTGTCCCCTCTCAGCTCTCTTTCCCCATCGAGGAACCACAGGCTCAGGGGTGGCCTGTCTGCATGGCGCTCTGCCTGCCCGGGGAGGTGGGGCCTGTGGTCGGCCCTTCTAACGCCGGCTGTCTCGGTCTTCGTGGTGCCAGTAAATGCGTCCGCCTCGGCTGTGTCCTGGGCTGCCCTCAGTGGCGTCTTGTCTGTGAACAGGCGTTGACGGATCCTCTCAGGAGCGGGAGAGAAGTCCGGAGCCCCCTATGCCATCATCTCGGTGACGTCGCTCCACGTGAGCCTTTGAAATGTGCAATTTCTATGCCCAATCCTTCTAATAATTAAATCTGATAAATTCACTGGAAACCGAGCCAAGCAGTTCAGGCCAGTTGCATGACGGGATTAGCATGGAGCATCTTTAATTTTGAGGGTGCCGTGTGTGAAGAGGAGGTCCCTCGGCTGTGGGTGTGGGGTGCTGGGGGGTTCTATGGCATGCTCGACCCTTCTTGGGCACCTGCCCCCCACCACGCCTCCCCATTTACAGTGTGAAGAAGCTTTAATTTAGCCATACTGTTCTCTTATTCTGAACTAAATTACCCATCCAACAATATTTAAATTAACCTCGAGGCTTCCTGGAGAACATAAAAGTTATTTTGAATTATTTTCACTGCCAGGATCAGCACAATCCCCTTCCCAGCCAGCTCGGCAGGTATTCAGCAATCGAGAAACCAATTTTTAAATTAATACAATTTTGTGTTTGTAAGGAAACCATTATTTTTAATTATCGAGCATTTTTGCTCAGCCTGGCTTCCCCAGTTACTAAAACCCAGCTATTTAGCATGGTTTTTATATCTGCGGAAGGCAGACTTTGGGAAGCCATTTCCCCTGTGGAATCGCCCCCCAGAATATTTTGATCTCACCAAGCACCTGCCTGTCACAAGGGGGCTCCTAACACACCCAGAGAAAAGGACCCACTGTTGTGAAAATGGCCGTGCCGGGGCCATAACCAGAGGCTCTGAGTTCAGGGGCAGTGACAGGGAGGAGACTAATGCTGTGCAGGGTCCCCTCCAGGAGGGGGCGGTGTAGCTCTGCAGGAGAATTTTCGGTTAGACTCCAAGAAGAACCACCCGGAGGTAGAGAAATCCAGAAAAGATCAGTGAGGAAGGTCAAGGGGTTCTCTAGGTCTGGTGGTGTTTGAGAGCAGAATTCCTGCCTCGAAGAGTTTGGTCATTCACCTACAGAGAGGGAAAGCCTGGCTCAGAAGGCAGATCTCCGTTCCCTTTCCAGGCCAGTCCTCTGGCGCTGAGAAAGCAGCTCTTCCCAGCTCCCGCCTCCCACGACTCCGTGCCACCCTGGGGTCAGGGCTTGTGCCGACGGAACAACCCGCTAAGCTTAAACAAGGTGTCATCAGAAGGGCAAGCCTCTGCAAACACATTAAATAATATATTCCCCAAGCAAACCCTGGTTGGATGACTTGCTATTTTGGATAGCGTTGAGGTGGAAAGGTGAAAAGGCCTAAATTTGGGGTACAGTTTTGACAATGACTAGCTTTGTCATTGCAAAGCGGTGCCTTTACTGATCACGCCTCCGTCTCCTCACCTGGAGTGGCCTGTGAGCTTCTGGTGACAAGGAACTTTATCTCAATTTTCTCAACGTCCCTCTTACTTTGGACAGCGCTTAGGCCTTTCCCAACATTTTATAGTAAGGGGCTTGAATTAGGTTGCGTTTAAGAATCCTGGCGGCTCTGGCGATCTAAGGTTCGAACTCGGCAAACCGAGAACAGGAGATATGACCAGGACACCTGTGTCTTTCAAATAGCTGAGGGCTTCATTCCAAGCACAAGTAGAATCAGTCTGGGAGACTCCCCTCCTCACCCTTGTCAAGACCTAGAACTAACCGGGGTCTGAGGGAGTAGATTTTCATGATGTCACCTGAAAATCCCATCCACCCATTCATTAAATATTTACTGAGCATGTATTATGTGCTTGTCACTGTGATCAGCACTTAAGATAGAGCAAGACAGTTCTGGCCCCGCCCTCATAGAGCTTCCAGGTCCAGGAGGATAAAGACACATGAACCAGCAATGAAAAACAGAAATGTGGTGATGAGAATAGACATAGGTAAGAAATAATGGGACCAGAGGAGGGACACTTAGCCAGATCTGGGCTGACAAGGACAGTTTCCCCCAAACAGTGTTGCCTCAGTGGGGGCTGGAAGCATGAGTAAGACTTCCCAGGTGAGGCTGGGAGAAGAGGCAGACATTCCAGGTGGGGAGGTGAGCAGGTGACAGCGTGAGCAGTAAGCAAGGGTCCTGGACAGGCAGAGCCCTGTGGGGATGTTCTAGTGGAGGTGGGCGGGCCGCTGGCAGGGATGTGGCCGAGAAGAGTGGCATCTACCACGGAGGCTCAGCCCGGATGACCAGAACGAGCTCGGACTTGTCACTCTTCAACGTGCACTTCCAGAAGCCAAGTGTGTCACGTGTCTCCTAGCGTCTAAGAAGGAAGGTAGTGTGGGCAGTCCAGCCTGCAGGTGAATGCTCCTTTGCATTCACGGGAGGGTAGATCTGGAGAGGACTTCTGTATTTCTGAGGTCCTGACCAGGGCCAGCAAGGCCCCATCTGCTTGATCTTGCCCCCGCAGTTGGTTTCCTGCAGCCGCACCGCCTCTCCTTCCGCTCACGTTACAAGCAACAGTCTCTCACGTCTCAGGGCCGTTGCACACGCCGGCCCCCGCGCACAGGAGGCTCTCCTCCCATCCCATGCCCGGGAAAGCCCCACCCTTCATTCAGTTCTCAGCTCACATGTCCTTTTCTTAGAGTGGCCTTCACTTCAATCAGTTATTTCCTGTTATCCTCACCCTGCGCATTTCTTTCTTACAGCACCCATCGCAATTTCTTCGGAGAAGCTCCATGAGGGTCTTTCCACTGTTCTGTCGCACCCTCCAAAACCGCAAGTCACCGGAAGGTAACGCTTGCTTGGGGGCTGCGTCGTTTGAGTTTGCCCTTCTAACTGTGTGTTATGGAAGCTACTATTAAAGTCATTACAAGTTGTTCTTTCTGCACAAGCACTGCTCACGATTTAGAGTCTTGTCTGGTGCAAGGTGCAGTGCCAGGAACAAGACAGGTGTTTGGAAAATCCAACGTGAGTTGGTGCAGAATGGATGCCCCAGGGCAGGTAGGAGCTGATGCGGACGGTGTACGTTGACAGACCTCCCTGAGTGGGCTCCGTGCAGAAGTGAGTTCACGTGTGTGCATTCCCATGCACGCGGGCACGTTTGCCTCATGCCTCACTCTTCTGTCACTGCCATTTGCCACAAGAGTACAAGTAACACCAGCCAACGTACAATTGCAATGTCATATTAATTACATGGGAACCAAAACAAAATTACTGACTCCCACTTCTTCTCGGAATAGTAGCAACACTAATACCAATATCACATGGAAGATTACCTTGGAAGCAATTTTCCTTTTGTTCTGCCACCCACGCATGTAGCTGTTTCTTGCGTTTGCAATCTTTATGTAAATCATACGTAGGAGGAGCTACCCTGGAGGGTGGTTGCACGCTTTCCTCGTCGGAGAGAATCATGCACGAAGTCAAAGAGCAGAAGTTTTCAATCTTAATAGAGGGGGTCAGTTTCAGTGCTGTCGTCCAAAAGTCTGGGAAAAAAGCTTGCTGGGGTGAAGGAAGGCATTAATGCATTTACGGATCCGCAGGGCCAGCATTCCACCTTATGATTGGCTTCGGAGGGTGCAGGACGTATCCGCTCTGCGCGCGCCCGCGTGGGTGCACACCCGCATGATTTAACCTGGGCGCTTTCCCTTCCTTCTTCAGTGACAGCCTCTCCTTTCTCTAAGGCTTCCCCTGCCTAGGCAGTCTTACTGAGATGCCCATCGTAAGATCCACGTGACCCAGGCCTGGCCAATCATAGATGCCTATTTTGCTGACCAGCGATTGGCTCGCGGATGAGAACTCTATCTGTGGAGTTCCTTCAGGGGCTTTCTTTCTTTCTTTATTTATTTTACATAGATGCTGGGGGAGATCCTTTTTCTCTGGGTTTACTAAGCTGAGTTAGTAAAGGTCAGGCCAGTTGCTTCACAGCATGACGCCCTCTGGGACTGCGCTGCTGCGGAATCCCTGCAAGGTCCCTGCTGTCCGCGGGGTAGCCACATCTACAGGGTGCTCCGGATACATGGCTGAGCTATTGAACTTATTCTCCCTCCCCAGAGGCGGGACCGGGGCTGTCAGAATCTCACACCTCTGTCTGGGGGTTCAGTTCCCAGCCTCTCTCCTTCCCACAGCCTGGCGGGCCAGTCCCCAAGTTCGGACGGCCACTCGGCTCCCAGTCTCTGCGATCATGATGGAGAGGGACCCCCAAAAGGCGAGCACGACACCGCAAGCCTGCTGGTTGCCAAAGCCTGTCGACAGCATGTGCTTCTCTCTCCGCTCTCTGTCCCTCTTCACTCTCTCGTTCCCGTGATTCAGTTCCTCGTTTGGATTCGTGCAGCAGCCCCTGCGCTGTCCCTCCCCTCCTCCTACAGTGTCCCCTTCTGCTCTGGCTTCCTCCACATCTGAGGAGGCCTGAGAGGTGTGTCTTTTCTTTTCGCGTCGCGTGCTGAGGTGGCAGTGCAGTGATGCAGGGGAAGTTGGTGTCATCACCTTGGTCATGCTGGGTGCAGGCCTGGTGTCCGGCCAGGTCAGGCGTTTGTAAGTCCGTCGCATATCCCTCCGCCAGGACCCCTCCCCTGGTGCCTGACCCCAGGCCCCGCTGTGTCTC
>PVKM010034049.1:0-15717 GCA_004027735.1 Carollia perspicillata
AAGCTTTCTTTTAGAATAGAAGGGCAGATAAAGTGTTTCTCAGATAAGGTCAAGTTCAAGGAGTTCATCATCACCAAGCCCTTATTATATGAAATGTTAAAGGGACTTATCTAAGAAAAAGAAGATAAAAATATGAACAGTAAAAGGTCAGCAAATTCACAGTTATTAACATCTACACCTAAAACAAAAGCAGACTAAGCGGTCACCTAAAACATGAGCAGAGCCACAGAAATGGAGGTCACACAGAAGGTTAGCAACAGGGGAATGGGAGGAGATGGTGGGGAGAAGGTACAGAGAATAAGTAGCATAGACGGTGGGGAGAAAATAGACAGGGAGAGGGCAAGAGTAGTGTGGGAAATGTAGAAGCTAAAGAAGTTATGACACATGGACATGAACTAAAGTGGGGAATGTGTGTGGGAGGGGGTGTGCAGAGAGGAGGGGAATGAAGGGGGGAAATGGGACAACTGTAATGACATAGTTAATAAAATATATTATTAAAAAATAAATTTAAATAAATAAATAAATAAATAAAAAAGAATCTCAGAGCTTAACAAGGTAATTAAACAAAATTTGATGATTTTGCAGGTGAAGAAGTTGAGTCCTACAGAAGTTGAGACAAGTAATACATATATTATTGTACATAGGACTAGAACAGTGGTTTTGTTCTTTTCTCTGTATCACATTATCTCATTTAAGTGAGAATATTCAAAGAATACCTGTTTGGCACTCAGTTTGGCAGGAAGCTGTGAGCATTATTTTTTCAAAGCTGAAAATCAGTTTTATAGACAAAGTTAGAAGTTTGAAAACAGTAGGATGCTTACTTTGTGTTGTAATGATTGAACTGATATGTGTAAGTATACTGGAGATGCAATCGCTACACAAATAAAGAATCCATTTACACTTAATTATTTTTGTGCTTATTAATAATAATTGTTGCCCCATCCCCTGATAGAAATCGTTAACATAAAATTCCAAAGAAATCCAACAAATTTTGGGAGCTAAATATTACTTCTACTTTTTATTTTATTTTATTTTATTTATTTATCTTTAGAGGGGAAGGGAAGGAGAGAAGGAGAGAAATATCAACGTATGGTTGCCTCTCATGCGTCCCCTGCTGGGAACTGGTCTGCAACCCAAGCATGTGCCCTGACTGGGAATCGAGCTGTGATTCTTTGGTTCACAGGCCCACGCTCAATCCACTGAGCTACACCAGCCAGGGTTGCTTTTACTTTTATTGATGATGAAATTGAAGAAAAAATTGCTAAGTCATGCCCCTAGGTTTGTTAGTATCATATGCATTACATTTTGATAAATGTTGGATGATTAGAGAAATCCCTAAATCCCTATTCTATAGTCAGATCTCAGAGAAAAAGTAGGTTTTATTTTGTTACATTATGACATTTTATAATAATTAAAATTAAAGAGTAGAGTCTATAAAAACTAAATGGATTAAATCAAATGAGAATGTCGTACAGAGAAATTAATTTCTCAAAAATTTAGGCATAAATATAAAAATGAATATAGCACTGGGTTATCATTTCAGTAACAATTTGCTGTGCACCTGCTTCCCCCCTGGTGGAGGTATAAAAGGGCTACATGAGATGGCCTGGTCATACTTGAGGTTAGTTGAAATCCAACGAGAAACCTATTATAATGAAGGTGTTCAAAGATACTATATCAATACAAATGAGGGGGAAATTCACTCATGAAACTTAAGAAAAGAATTGTGAGTAAAATTTGTCAGAAGGTAACACCTGAACTGGGGCCTTATGGAATTGGTTTAGGGAGACGAGTGACATAGATGAAAGTGATGAATTGAGTCCCATAAACTAGTGCTCAAATCCTCCTATGGGACTTTGGCCAAGAGATTTATACTTTCTAGGCTTCAGTGTCCTCACCTATGATATGCAGATAATAGTGCCTACACGACAATGTTGTGATGATAGCTAATGGATGCAAAGTGCCTGGCACTCTGGTAGCACTCGATAAATGATGGTGACGTCTTTCATGGAAGCCAAGGCAGAAAGCAGACTCAAGTCCAAAGGAAGAGTTTATGTAAAATCATAAAGATATAAAAATGAAAGTCCAGCTGTTCTCATACTTTAAAGCCGCATATGCTGTATGCTCTGATTTGCTTCTTGTAATTTCCTTCTTAATTTCACATGTTTAGCTAGACTTCACCTGTGTATGAATTGAAGGGCATCCTTCTGCATTCATATGTTGAAGCTGTAACCCCCAATGTGAGAGCATTTGGAAATGGATCTTTTGGGAGACAATTAGGACTAGATGAGGTCATAAGGGTAGGGCCCTGGTCCTGTAAAATTAGTGGCCTTATAAAAAGAAACATAAGGAGATTTCTCTTTCTACATACATGCAAAGAGGTCATGTGAGCACACAGCCAGATGGTGACCACTAAAACCCAAGAGAAGAGGCATCAGAAGGAAATATACTTTATTGATTGGCACCTTGATCTTGAACTTCCGAGCCTCCAAAACTGTAGTAAAATTTCTTTTTGTTGTTGAAGCTGCACATTCTATGGTGTTTTGTTATGGAAGCCAGAGCAGACTAATATACCCTGTAACTCCACATATGGGTGTCCAGCTGTTCCTTCAACACTTTCACATGTCAATAATCCCATAGATATCTCTCACAGTGGCTTTCCTGCTTTCACTTTGGTCTCTTTACAAATATTTACACATATGTCAGAATAATGCTCTAACATATTGAACTTAAATAATTCCATTTTGGGAACCCCTTTGAAACTTCTCATGGAACCAACAATAAAATGCAAGTTCCTTACCGAGATTTCGAGGTTTCTCTTACCCAGTCTGTCTGTGTTTCCAAATCCCTTTCCATCCTCTCTTCCCTGACCCATTATGCTCCAGCTACAGAAACTTTCAGAGTCTTGAATAGAATGAATTCTTTTCCAACTAAGTCCTGTTGCATATTGTTTCCTCTGCTCAAAGTCCCGCTTATCAATTCTTCCTGGGGCTGTTGCTTCTCCACATCAGGTCTCAGATCAAACTCTTCCTCAGAGAGGCCTTCTCTGACCACCCTATCTAATTAGGTCTCTCTCCATTTTCCTTGTAATTATATACACACTTATGTTATTGTATATGTATTTGCTTGCTTGTTATTTCTATCACTCCTACTAAATAGTGAGCTCCATAAAGAAGGATATATGTATGTCATTTTAAAATTGCTCACTTGTTATGAGAAGCCCTTGATCAAATTCCTCTTTATAAGCTTCAAGCCCCCACAACTCATATAAACTTACTATATTTCTCTTTCATGGAAAAAAGAATTATAAAAGCATTACTTTTTATAGTTTCTAGACAATCAAATTAATATCTAAATTATTTTCAAAATTAAACATACACATTTCAATAAATGAAACATTTAGTGCTTTGTTGTTATGCTGATAAATTTATTGGAGCATAGAGAGGGATCTAATCATCAAATATATTTTAAATGAGGTAATGGTGTTTTGATCAAGTCTCACCATGACCAAATAGTTTGGAATCTGGAAGATGATAAAAGGGCTAGAAAAGGTGTGATTTCTTTGAAACAATCACATCAACATAGTTAAAATATAATGTCTTTATGATCATGAATAAGTAGTATAAAACACTTATACAAGTATATATTTTAAGTCACACATATATGACTAAAGGAGACACTCTTAAGTAATAGTACTTAGCACAGGGTGTGGAACATAGCAACCATCTAGCACATATTAGTTAAATAAATTGATAAATGAATTAAACTGGGATGTGTCTGAGAAAGAAAGGTGGTGGTCAGAAAGGAAAGGTCTTGCTTGCCATAATAATAATTTTTAAATTTATTCTTTAGATGACTAAGTGTCATCCAAAAAAATTAAAAAAGAAAAAAACTGAATTAGATTTGTGCTTTATAAACATCATTCTAGGAAATTTTAATATATAGAGTTTAAAGAGTAAAATTAACAAGCAGAGGCTTTTTTAAATATTTCCAAGGTCATTGTAATTTTCCATAACAGATATTATTAAGGTCTGACCTAAAATACTTGCCTTAAAGATAAAAATGAGAGTATAAATGCCAGAAGTAGTTCAGCGGTAAAATTTCTAAATTGTACATGACAAAGAAAAAATTGTGTTAACACCATGACTTATGTTCATAAGAATAATTGGGATAAAACAGAGTAATCAAATCTGAGGCTGATGTTGGTAGTGTGGAGATAAGTATGTTTTGCAACATCTAATGAACATATACAGGAGGCTTTTTGAAATACTGATGTGGATATCAGAGAAGGGAAAGAGAAACACATTAGAAAGTCATCACATATAGGAAGCAGGTCAATTCATAAGCAATTCATTCAATAAATATTTACTAAGTACCTCTCATGAGTCAGGGACTGTTCTAGGTAATCTGGATATATCCATGAACTAAGCCGATAAACATTAATGCTCTCTGAGAGTTTATCTTTCATTTGGGCAGCACAGACAATATGTCAAAACGTAGAAAACTCTGTTAGTGCCCTGACCATAGCCTCTTGGCACTGATGATTCCTGTGACTGTTTCCAACTATTTCCAGCCAATTTCCAACTATTTGTACCTCTTTCCAGAAGTCTTTCTTGTGCTTCACCAGGAACAGCCCTCAAACATTAATGTACAGGAATTGGCAAAAAACAAAACAAAACAAAAACAAACAAACAAAAAATGATGTAGTCTAGCTCCTTTACACTTCTTATGTGTATGTTTTATGCTGTCTCACAGGATCTCTAGTAAGATCAACTCCAGTTGCCCACAGTGGTACCTTGCTTGATGTATGATTACTGGTTTTACTCCTTTTCCTACCTTCTCCCCTGGTCTAGATCCTCCTTCCTCCCTACCTCCAAATATGTCTATAGATATCTTGTCTCAGGTTCTGCTTCAACTAAGAAATAAGCATATTAAATATTAAATATAGTATTTTAGAAGGTAATAAATGCTATGAAAGAAAAAGTTGAAGGATCAAAAAGAGCACTGAGCTGGAAGACAGAGAGTGAAGGTAAAAGTAGTAGGAGATAAATTTGGAAAATATACCTGTGGTGGGGGGAATGGGACAGAAGGATTTCAGACAGAAGATATAGAGCTGTAGGCCACCTTAAGAATTTTGACTTGTTCTCAGATAGAAACAGGAAACTATTAGAGGGATTTGAGCAGGATCCTGTGATCTGACTTACATTTTAAAACATTCATGCTGACCATTTGATTAAGAATAGACTATAAGAGGTAAGGGTTAAGAAGACTATTAGAAAATACTACAGTAATTCAGGCAAGAATATACAATATTTTGCACTAAGGTAGTACGAGTTGAGATGGTCCATGGTGATCAGATTCTAAACGGTTGAAGGTTGAGCTACTAGGCTTTATTGGGATGTGAGAGAAAGGGAAGAGTTATGGTTGACTGCCAATGATTTTGACATGAGCAAGTGGAAGATAAATTTACCATCAATCGAAACAGGAATGTCTAGCCTAAGAGCTCAGTTTGGGCTATATTTCATTGCTGATTTTAGAAGCAAATCATTGGGGAATGGAAAGCTGGGAGAAGATATATTGGAGGTTTGAAGAGAAAAGAGGTACAAAGTAGTCATCTAACAAAATAGAAAAATAGGCAGCATTAAAAATCAACTTTGGATTGTGACTATAATATTAAGGAGGAAATAATTAATATTGTTCTGGTTTTTCTTTAGGAGATTCAGCTGCACAGTTATGGATAGACTAAAAAGACTGATTTAACTGGGATTTTTATTTTGCCTAGGAAGTGTCATGAAAAGAGAGAGGGGAAAGAGAGACAGTATATACAAGGGAATAAATACAATGGTCTACAATGGAATTTCAGCTACTGGAGGAGGATGAAAAGAGTACTAGAATGAGTGACCTCAATATACAGGAGGGGTGCTCAGATTGTGAGATGCATGCAATTGAATTTCTGAAAGGTAAGGATAGTGGTAACAAGTTTGGAGTATGACTGTAAGGGTGAGTGGATGAATGAGTGATATAGATGAGATCATCAGAGTAGAGCAGTAATTGACAGGTCAGACTGCGAAAGACTAACCTACTTGTTTATTGAAGTTACAAAGTGATGACAATGGTACTTCCCAGAAATAAGGCGTATAATTTGGAATTCAGGTCATATATTTTTATAATCTAAAGGTTTCTCATGAAAGGGGAAAGAGGACATTGTAGAAGTAGAAATGATGAAATACCTTGCCCACAAATCAGTGGTTTGAGAAGAAATAAAACCTCTTGGGTGATATAAAAGAGAGGCATTTTTCTTATAGTAAAGTTAGTTTTCCTATAGATCAAGAAGGTGAGCTGAATGTTCAAAGAAGAGGTTGAGGAGTTTTGCAAATGATGTACTGTGGATAATGGAAGACAAAGGGGGATGATTTCAGGATTGGGGAGGGGTGGGAGATAGGAAAAATGTGCATATTTAGTAAGATTTCATAGGGAGAGAAAAAATCAAATGAAACAAATAGCCATACATGGACAAAACCCAGAAAACACTGAAAGTAAAGAATAAGCATAAGGAGAAAAGACAATGAGAGGGAAAAAGTGACTGAAAAGACAGAAAATAATCAAATAGTGTCACTACAGGTAAGGTGAGAGAGAATAAAATTGTGACTGCTCATTATGATACAATCTCATTTTATGCCATTTTCTATCTCTCTTCATTCTCCACATTCATGTGTTATAAGGAAATAAGCAAGAATTCAGGTAGCACATGTCACCTCCTCACAGGTTATCTGTAAAGACTAAGCTACTTGGTCTTTAAAGAGATATTTAAGGGGTTATAGTCTTTTAGTGCAGCTGCTATACATTTTTTGTCACCTTACAAAGAAAAGTTCCAGATTGCTTCCTAATAGTTCTTTTAAGGTACACTGTATTCTTTCCAATGCTCAGCCAAAAAAAGGAGGGGAAACAGAGCAATGCTACTTCTCTGGACCACAGTAGAAAGATAGGCTATAGAAACCCACAGGCTTAGTTCCTCTACATTTCCTAAGAGTTCTTGTAAATCAATACTGGACCCAGACTTTGAGTCAAGATGGAGGTGTAGGTAGACACACTTTGCCTCCTCATGTAACCACAAGAAGAATTACAATTAACCTCAAAACAAAACCCACCCAGAACTGTCAGAAAATTGAACTTCATGGAAGTCCAACAACCAAGGATTTAAAGAGGCTATATTCATCCAGATGGGTAGGAGGAGCAGAGTCACAGAGTCAGGGTGGAGAGGATGCAGAGTAGCGTGGGGAGGTGGGGGTGGAAGGAGCAGTCCCACATTCATATGTGGTAGATAAAACTCAAGAGGGATACTTTGGGAGTGAGTGATACCAGCCCTACACCAGACCACACAGCCCTGGGTTTCAACACTGGGAAGAAAAAACCTCATAATTTCTGGCTGTAAAAACCAGTGGGGGTTGGGGTGGCAAAAGAAACTGCTATTTTCTCAAAAGTGTCTGTTTAAAGTGCTTACCCATACCTAGAACATACACAAAACCACCCACTCTGGGAATCACCACTAGGGCAACAGCTAGAGGGGTGCGAGTCACATACAGGAAGGGGGTGAAGTGACTGGAAATTGGACAAATGTCAGGCAAACCTCCAGAAGCCAGGCACTGTCCCCTTTCTGACCCCTCCAACCACATAGACCCACAAAATGGTGAAGTGGGTTGCCCTGCCCTAGTGAATACCTAAGGCTCCACCTCATACAACTTAACAGGTGCTCTAAGACAGGAAGTCAAGCAGCTCTACCTAATACACAGGAACAAACATAGGAGGCTTCAAAATTGAGGAGACAAAGAAATATAGTCCAAATGAAAAAACAGAACAAAACCCAGAAAAAGAACTAAGCAAAGTGGAGAGAGCCAACCTATCAGATGCAAATTTCAAAATACTGGTGATCAGGATGTGCAGGCAACTCATTGAGTATGCCAATAACATAAGGGCAGAAATGAAAGCTACACTCAGTGAAATAAAGAAAAATCCACAGAGAACCAACAGTGAAGGGAAGGAAGGCAGGGTTCAAATCAATGATTTATAACATAAGGAAAAAATAAACACTCAACCAATACAGAAAGAAGAAACAAGAATTTTTTTTAAAAATGAGGGTATAAGAAGACTTTGGGACATCTCTAAAAGTGCCAAAATCTGAATTATACAGATGCTAGAAGGAGAAGAGGGAGAGTGACAAATTGAAAACTTATTTGAAAAAAATAATGAAAGAAAACTTCCTTAATTTGGTGAAGTAAATAGACATACAAGTCCAGGAAGCACAGAGAGTCCCAAACAACTTGGACCCAAAGAAGACCACATCCAGACACATCATAATTAAAATACCAAATGTTAAAGATAGAGAATCTTAAAAGCAACAAGAGAAAGGCAGAGAGTTACCCACAAAGGAGTTCCCATAAGACTATCAGCTGATTTCTCAGAAGAAAATTAGTAGGCAAGAAGGGACTGGAAGAAGTATTCAAAGTGATGAAAAGCAAGAACCTACAACCCAGGTTACTCTATCTAGCAAAGCTATCATTTAGAATGGAAGGGCAGATAAAGTGCTTCCCAAGCAAGGCAAAGCTAAAGGAAGTCAGCATCACCAAACCATCATTATATGAAATGTTAAAGGGACTTACTTAAGAAAAAAAAAGATCAAAACTATGAACATTAAAATGAGAACAAACTCACAATTATCAACAACTGAATATTAAAAAACAAAAACAAAACAAACTAAGCAAACAACTAGAACGGGAATAGAATCAGATACGGAGAACATTTGGAGGTTATCGGCTGGGAGTGGGGAGGGGGAGAATTGGGAAAAAAGTAAAGGGATTAAGAAGCATAATTGGTAAGTACAAAATAGATAGGGGGCTGTTAAGAATAGTATAGAAAATGGAGAAGCCAAAGAACTTATATTCGTGACCCAAAGATAAGAATTAAAAGCGGGGATTGCTGGTGGAAAGTGGGATACTGAGTGGAGGGGGGCAAAGGAGAAAAAGTGAGACAACTGTAATATCATAATCAATACAATATACTTAAATAAAAGAGTGGACCCAATCCTAACTCCCTATCCTGCATTTTAATTATGGCCTAAGCAGCAAGTGGTGATATTATGTACACATGGTAATTAATAAATGAATTTATATTCGTTGAGTAAATCTAGAGATATGAGATTCAAATTAAATTTGGTTAATGTCTAATAGTTTCATTGTTTTTATAAGCAGATAAATTTGAGGCATGGAATAAATACTCTTATTTTAAAAAGCTTAATTGTTGTATAAGCATTTATTCATTTTGTTTAATACTTAATTAAAAGTGAGAGGATTTAACAAATTTATTTAAATGTAATCAGCTTGGATTTGATTATTGTGCATTTATCCAGTCTTTTTACAGTTATGCTTTTCTCAAATAACACTGCTCCTGAGGAAATTACTGATGCTCATATATTTTGTTTGGTGAAATTTAATCAAGCAAATAAAAATCAAAAGGATGACATTATGTTTCTGATACAGATAAAATTAGGGCCAGTTGTGTAAATGTTTTGCTTTATTTTGAAGCACATTTTTCTGCACACTTTCCAGCTTGTAATCAAACTCTTGTGTGCTTTTCATTATTTCTATTAATTAACCCTTCTTATTTTTGCAGCGTTTGAAACCTTTTGCAATACACTGGAGGTCCCAAAGCTCTGTAACTTGTTCCAGAGTTCATACTGAGGAGAAACTGCATTACAAATGTCATAGAGCAATTCTTGACCACTTTCAGGTTCTACTGAAGTCAGAACTAATAAGAAATGCAGACAACTGTAATTGAACAACAGTAAAGTAATTTATAAAAAAATTTAAACAGCAGCAAATATCACCTTGAACTATTTAAAGATGATACTGTTTATAAAAGCAAGGTGTCTCCTACAACTATCTTTAAATTGAATTCTCATTTTAAACCTTAACGAACATTTGACTTAACTACTAAAATGTGTTAATATTTAGTGAAATAAACACTTAAATCTCATCAGGACTGGGACTTCATGAGTTAGTTGCCAGAGCTGCGATCTTAATTGATTTGAAATAGCATCTGTAATTTGCTACTCATCTATAGGCGACAGAAAAGTCTTTTTACTTCTTCCACTCCATTTTGCAATCTCAAACGTGACTTCATGAAATCCTGCTTCTTCGTTTTGAGACAGCACTCATCCAGGGTAGGGCAAAAGTAGGTCTAAAGTTGTGAGGACATGGAACAGAGTTTATTCTTGTAATATTACCTTTAACTTATTGTGTTATTTTCCATATGAACAACCATACCTACTTTTGCCACACCCTGTATATGATCTTTATTGGTTCAGTTTGTCTTCTGTCCGCCAATTTCTTTACTCCAGAGATTCAAATCAGACCTGCTAATCAGCCTCTGCTTTTCCATCAACTGAGACAAAGTCAACAAAGGAGGAAGCAACGTGATTTGTAATGAGTTTCTTTTACTAAACTGACCTTTGCTCCTAGAGATGAGCGAGTGAGTGAGTGGGTTCATAACTAAGTCTTCAGGTGATCTGCCAGAGTCTAATATATAATATTTTGGGGGGAGAGTTACTGTCAAGTATCCACATTTTTCATCACATAGAAAATCATGTCTTAGTGGTCTGTCTTCCATTTCTGGATTCCTTTCCCATCTTTTGTGAAGATTGCCTCAGTAAGATCCTGCTGAAAGTTTTTCACATAACCTAGGGATATAATTTCTCCAAACATAGAAGCTTCCTTTGCTGGATTAATCACCTCCTTTAACCCCATTTCCCTAAGTCTACCAATGCTGTCTGTGAATAAGACTCATCACTGCACCATCCACACCTTCTGTGTAGAGTAACTCACTACTATGTTGGCTGAAAATGCTATCATTATGGACCTGATGCTTGAAATAACAATGCACTATCAGAATTTAACTACTGATGTGTAGTTACAGACACTCTGAAAAGTGATTGATGAAAATTCACTGAGCATATTAAGGGTCATTTGATTATCCTCATTATTCATTGAGACAGCTTGAAGTAAAATCTGTAAGTCCTAAGTCCTATTTAATTTTTATTTCTTTCCTTTGAGTGTTGCTATATGTTTTCCTCTTAGCAGGATTAATTTGGCTACTACCCTTTGGGTAGTTTATACATTTCAGTTGGTATTTTAACATCTCAGACTATTACTATATGTAATTAAAATATATTAACACTTGGAAATAAAAGAAAAATAATCTTCCTTTAATTACTCACCTATAAATATTAGAATGGCAGAATGATAATTTATAAAGTTTACATTTAGGGTCTTATGAATAAGTATGGAGCATTACAACTACAACAAGGAACAGGACAATCATTTCCTGATTCACTTGGACAAATTACCACTTGGTTCTTAATTAGTGAGTTTGAAGGAGAAATGCAATCGTGTGACTTCATTTACATGTTTTTTTATAATGTTTTTGAGATGTCATAAATAAAATAACATCTTTGGCCATAAAACACAAAGGGTGAAATCAAAGTTTCCAATATACACATGCTATATGTGCATGTAACATATTTAGAACTTATGTGAAAAGTCTGAAAGAGAGAGAACTTCTGTATTCCTCATTCATACAATCATTTATCCATATGTTCAATTATTAAAAAATAACCATCTCCCTGATTTAATAATCCTAGGTTTAGTTTGCAGGAATTTATCTTTGTCTTTGAATTAAGGGCTCAGCAGTTTATTTTTCAATTCAATATTTCTAGGAAGCTCATTCAATGCCTACTGTGTCCAGTATGGTTAATATTAATAAATAAGATGAAACGATGACAGCAAAAGGTTTTATACTTAATGAAGTCACTATTTTATAATAATTGCATAAGTATAAATATTGAATATTCATGTAATGTTTAAAATTCACATCATATAAAATGATTGCTATGATTACATTACTTTACAAGAATAAAAAATGTAGTCACCTTCCATTCTTTAGCATTTTATTTCTTATATTAAAATGTTATGATTCAGAGTCATCCTAGGCTCAGAGATTCCCAATTTTTCCTCTGTCACTGTAAATTTTGCCACTTTCATTGACTTAAGCATACAGGAGCAAAACGATACCCTGTTTCTTTCTCTCTCCCCTCTCTCTCTCTTTTTTTTTTTTTTTTTTGGTGGTCAGGTGATGCCAGAAAATGTTTCTAAATTCTGTATTTTACCTAATTTAATCTTTTTTTTGGTATAACATTTTTCAGCACCTAGTTAGTTGTTCATTATATTATTTCATATTTCTATCCATGTCTATATTAATATAAGCTATTAATATTTATATATCAATAGAACATATTTTAAATACCTAATTCACTTAAAATTTACCTTGCTTTATAAAAATAGACCAACTAAAGAATCTAATAGTCAGACTTTTAATAAGAGTATTAATTTCTCAGTAGAAAATTAATAAAGTGCCAGGATATTGTACAAACTGAAAGAAAATACAGGGAATATATAGATAATGTACAGAGAAAACACTGACTGTTCTCTACTTGAGATTAAAAAGCACTGGGGTGGGGACAGCAAGGAGACTACATCCCTGAGGGAGCAGTTCTGTGGGACTTACAGAATGGAACAACAGATTGTACTAACAAACACCAGCTGAGTTCTAAATGACAGGAAAAGATCAATGTTTCTGTTATGTAAAATTTCAAGCTTCAGTAACACCACTTGTACCGAATACAGTAAACATTCTCCTAGTCTTAGAAAAGAATGGACAGCTAAAAGTGAATTTTGAAAATTTAATAGAATATGTTATTGCCTAGAGGAATCATAGATAAACATATTTGTTCTTAAATTATGGGACAAGTGATCTTCATTTCCTAATACTTTTTGCTTCTAAAGAGTAACTTAACTAATGTTTAAAAATTATGTGTTTTTGACTAAACAAATAATAAGTATTAAAAAGGAAAATACTTTCTACTACTAATGAAGGCATTTGATGTTTAAGTCGCCATTCTAGATACTACAATAGGGAATTAAAAAATAAATAAATAAATAATGGACATGCTTCTTATACCCCCAAATCTTTGAATTTACGAGAATATTATGGGAAACATTTCTGGGAACTTAGATTGAATTTTTTTCCTGATCTAGACTACAGATTTTATTCTGTAGCCAATAGTCACACAGGAGGACTGTCCAGAAGGTATCCACCCTTGAAATATGAAAATTAGAGACATTTATTGAAGATACAAGAAGCATTGTACATAGGACAATGATGCCACAGTCCCCTGAAAAGTAGGCACCTTTGGACCTCACACAGTTCTCCCAGTCACCATTAGCTGCCTCATCATATTTTCCTGAATCTCATCCATGCTATGAAATCTCTTCCCTTTCAAAGGTGATTTTAACTTGGGAAAAGCCAGAAGTTGCAGGGTGCCAAATCTGGGCTGTAGTGGGGCTGAGTCACCTGGGTGATTTCATGTTTCACCAAAACACTCTGCATGAGACGTGATGCATGAGTGGGTGTGTTGTCGCGATGAAGCTGTCAATCACCAGTTGCCCATAGCTGTGGCCATCTGAATCATCCAATTAGTTTCCACAGAGGAATGTTCAAGCTTAATGCAAAATGTAATGCAGATTAATTGCTGTAGTTGCTCAGTCACTTTGAATGTGATGGCCACACACAATACCCATGCTCACAAAACAGTGTCTACCGCCCCCACTGACCAGTATGGTGAAGTTGTCATTGTTCACATATAAGCATTCAGTCCACTCTTCTCGGCTGACAGATTACGTGGATGTTGTACAAACCATTCTCCTTGTATTAACAATGGCTGGACTTTTTCCGGACAGACCTTGTATATAGGGGACAAAGTGGGCAGATGGGGTACATGACTGAATATATTTGAGTAAGGATGCATGAACAAAATGAAGCGTTAAGGACACTAATCTGGAGGCCAGTAAAAGAAAATAAAGTTTTAAAAGACAAGATGCATACCATACACTTGAGAAAATTCAAAGATGTCAATGCAAATAGCTAAAATGAATACCTGCAAGATATTTGGAGTATTATATCTTTCTCTATTGTCACAGAACATTTTCCAAGTTGTTATTGAATTTATAAAAATTATCAATTGTATTAGTTATTGTCAACATGCCTTGGGGAAGGAGTGGGAACTTTTGGGGAACAGAAGTACTTTTAAATGGAAGGAAAGAAGGAAGAGAAGGAAAGGAAAGGAATTTACTGAATCAAACAGAATCCTAGCTGCATATGATATATTACTAATTATTATAATGATCTCTGTCTACATAGTTCTCTCTCACAAGATTGTAGGCATCATGCAGGCAAAGAGGATTGGATTTTTTCACATCTGTATCATCCAGAGCTGCCAACATATTATCTTGCAAATAATAGACTCACAACCACTTCAAAATTAACTGAACAAAATCAGTAACATATATTCGTTAGTAAGATTGTTTAAATCTGCCACCATAGAAGATGGTAAGCTTTGTGAAAGCAGGGGATATACCTGTTTTGTTTTGTTTTTTAACTTACTACTGTATCAGCAAGTAGAGTACTTGCTGCAATAAATGACTATATCAGACTTCAGAGAAGCCATCCCCAATGATCCCTAAAGCCCTGGGTAGGCTTACCCTTAAGCAGTACCTCCTATATGAGCATGAGAGAAACTCAGAAAGCATTATCATGAATAAGATCATCAATTTTTTTAGTAACATTGTAGATGTCAGTTGCATTACCTTGTACTATACAGCATTTCTGAAAAATAGTGAACATAATGGCTATTTTAAATTTATTATAGTAAATGTCATTTTATGCCAGGCTCTTAGGCACTTAAAATGTTCTTGAGAATATTTTGAATATTTCCAATCACAATATTTTATTGATTATCCTTAACATGTGCTGTGGTAGTTTTTTTTCTACTCAGGACTCAGGGGTCTTCAGACAGCCTGGTTGTTGCTCCAGTGGTCCAGAAAGCCATCCAAGGTGAGTTAACTGCAGGCAGGGATCAGGGCTGAGCATACAGGATGCTGCCTGGCCGCAGAACTCCCAGAGTTGCCTGTGAGGTTACCCGAACTAGCACTCTTCACCCACAGTGAGAAATTACAAGATGTGGCCATTCCATGTTGAGAGAGCTCTAGCTGTTTCTGCTGTCACCTTGATTTTTCCTTTTCGGGTGTGTAACAATGAAAATGGATCCCACGGGGTGAAACTCACACTTGTTACCCTCCATTTCCTCAGTCTAACTGAATGTAAGTAATGGAACCGCATTTTAATGGCCCACTATCCCCATTGCCCTCCTAACCCTTCCACAGAGCTGCTTTGTAGCTGATGAATATGACAGGCGAGGCTAACCAACCCTTAGGCCAGCAATATTCCTGTCTTTAATCCATCATAGACATCAAAAAATAATGAGATTTCTTGAAACAGTGCCAGTGGTGAGCTCATGTGACACTGAGATGATAAATTTACTCAACCACTCACAAAGAAGGAACCAACACACTCAAAGACCCCAGTTAATTTCACACTGTGGAGGGGCACCATGTGGGAAACATGGGTGCTTTTATTTCTCAGTGTCTTGTGTGGAAATTTAATTATTCCATGCCTCTTCTGGAGATGCTGATAAGAGAGATGCTCAAGCCTTTCTACATCCTCCTGTCGCTGCTGTAAAATTATGATAAAATTACACATTTAAAAAGTTTT
>PVKM010034050.1:0-15719 GCA_004027735.1 Carollia perspicillata
ATTTTGGGGCTCTGGAAATTGTGGAGTAAAAACAGTCATTTACAACAAACATCTCTATAATTTTCATTATTATGTTGCCTTACTAGTAAATTTTTGTCTTTTTCTTTTTAAATACATTTATTGGAGTAATACTGGTTAACACAATTTTTAGGTTTCAGGCATACAATTCTGTAATATGTCATCTGCACATTGTATTATGTATTTACCAACCCCAAATACTCTCCTTCCCTCATCATATATTTCCTATTTGCCTCTGGTAATCACCATCCTATTGTCTGTTTATAAGGTTTGTTTGTAGCTTAATCCCTTCACTCTTTTCACCCAGCCCCCCAAACCTCTCCCCTCAGACAGCTGCCAGTCTGTGCTCTGTTTCTCTGAGTCTGTTAGTTCATTTTGTTCATTAGATTCCACATATAAGTGAAATCATATGTTTCACTCTCTGACTGGCTTATTTCACTTAGTGTAATGTTCTCCAGGACCATCCACACTGTCCCAAAAGGTAAGATTTCTTTATTTTTCAAGTGTACATTTCTGTGATACATGATCTGTGTATTGCATTATTTTCCCACCACTCAAAGCCAGATCATATGCCATCACCATACATTTGACCCCCCTTCCCCTTTAACACTCCCCCAACCTCTTTCCTCTGGTAACCACTGTACTGTTGTGTCTATGAGTGTTAGCTTGTTTTTCTTATTTGTTCATTTCCTACTTTCAGTTTTTTTAATACTCACATGAGGATATGTTCATTGATTTTAGAGAGAGAAGAAGAGAGAGATAGAGAGAAACAGAAATGTCAAAGTGAAAGAGAAACTTCAATTATTTGCCTCCCATGCCTGCCCCAGTGGAGGATCAAACCCGTGACCTAGGTATGTGCCCTTACTCGAATCCAAACTCACAACCTCTTGGTATATGGGACAACAGTGCAACCAACTGAGCCACCCATCCAAGGCTCATTTGTTACCTTCAGTTTTATATCTTATATATGAGTGAAATCACATGGTTCTTAACTTTTTCTGACTGAATTATTTTGATTACCATGATATTTTCAAAGTCCATTTATGTTGTTGCAAATGGCAGTATTTTGTCTTTTCTTAAGGCTGAGTAATATTAAATTGTACATGCATAAGTACCACATCTTTATCCAGTCATCTACTGAAGGTCACTTTGGTGTTTTCCATGTCTTGACCACAGTAATAATGCTGAAATGAATATGAGTTTCACATATCTTTGCAAATAAATGTTTTCAAATTTTTAGGATACATACCCAAATAGGGATTGTTGGTCATATGGTAACTCTATTATTAATTTTCTCAGGAACCTCCATATGTTTTCCATAGTGGGCATTTCAGTTTTTATTCCCACCAGTAGTGAATGAAGGTTCCTTTTTCTCTACAGCCTCTCCAACACTTGTTATTACATGTTTTATTGATAATAGCTATTTTAAAAAGTGTGAGGTGGCATCTCATATTAGTTTTGTGTCTTTTCATATATCCATAGACTATTTGTATGTTTACTTGGGAGAATTATCTGCTGAGGTCCTCTGCCCACTTTTTAAATTGGATTGTTTGTTTGATGTTGAGTTGTATGAGATCTTTATATTTTTTTGGATATTACCCCTTTGCCAGAGTTGTTGCTTGCAAATATCATCTTCCATTTGATTAGCTGCTTTTTTGTTTAGTTGGTGGGTTTTTTGCTATGCAGAAACATTTTAGTTTGATTTAGTCCCATTTATTTATTTTTGCCTTTAATTTCCTTGCCTTTGAATTCAAACTCATAAAATCGTTTCTAAGACTAAGGTTCATAAGTTTATTATCTACGTTTTCTCATATGTAATTTATTGTTTCAAATCTTATATTTATGTTGTTGATCTCTTTTGTATTATTTATAATTAAACTTATTGTGGCAATGTTAGTTAATGAGATCATTCAGGTTTCAGGTGTACATTTCTGTGATACAGGGTCGGTATATTGATACAGGATCTGCCAACCATGCAAAGTCACACTATCTTCCATCACCATGTATTAGAATCCCTTTGCTCTCCCACAGCTCCTGCCTCCCTCCCTCTGGTAACCACCATAGTGTTGTTGTCTGTATCTATGAGTTTCAGTTTTATATCCCACATATGAGTGAAATCATATGGTTCTTAGCCTTTTCTGACTTCTGTCACTTAGCATAATATTCTAAAGGTCCATCCACATTGTCACAAATGGCAATATTTTGTCTTTTCTTTTTTTTTATTTTAATTGTTGTTCAAGTATAGTTTTCTGTCTTTTACTCCAATCCCAGCTGAACCCCAAACCTCCCCACCTCCCTCCTATTCCCGACCCCCTAATTTTTTTGTGCACGTGTCTTTTATACTTGTTCCTGTAAACCCTTCCTCCTTTGCCCTGAAGTTCTCTGAAATTCCCTCCCTTCTCTCTGGACACTGTGGCTCAATAGGATTGCATTGTATATATGTATTACAACCCCTTTATCCAATCCTCTATCAAGGACACTTGGTTGTTTCATTTTGAATTAACTTTTGTACATGGGGACAAACTGTATTCTACTTTCATTCTGTGTATATGGATTTCCAATTTTTCAGCACTATTTATTGAAGACACTTTTTTTCTCCTTTGTATGTTTTTGGCTCCTTTGTCAAAATCATTTGCTCATATACATGTGATTGTATTTATGGACTTTCATTTCTGTGTGTCTGTTTTTCTGCCAAGTCCATGCTGTTTTAATTATTGTTGTTTTTATAGTATCACAACAGTAAAACATTTGAATGCATCTAAATACATACACATTTATATATAAATCATTTTTATACTATATGGATCCTATGGATCCTATGTATTACTTGCAGAGAAAATTGGTCACCTCTTATGCAATCCATAGAAGTCAATGTCTATTCAATTTAGTAGTTGTTGATTTTTTAAAAGATCTAGATTAAGAATTAGAGCAGGTGAATTGGAGTACATTCATTCCAGAAAGAGGTACTTGGACAATACTTTCAAGTGGAGAAAGTATTCCTAGCAGAAGAGAAGTAGGAAGATTGATGTTCGTTCTCTGGCAGTCATGCTGCCCTGGCGGTTGGCGTTGGCCCCCAGGCAGCTCTGTAGCAGTCCTGAAGAGAATATTGGGATAAATAAAGTGTGTGAAAGCAGAATAATAATGATAAATTTTATTTCTTGTGACAAGCAGGAACTGCTGACAGTCATTTGAAATTAGAGAGGTTAGGTAACCACAAATCAATAAAAAAATATTGTAAACTGTTGCCAGTATATAGGAACTGTTCACCTCGGGCCTTCACTAAAACAGGCTAGCCTGAGTGATGTCTAACTAGTTTTCATACTAAGTCCACAAGCACCTATAAAATCTTTTTAAAAGCATATTTCTTCATTTTGGGGGAAAAGATCAAAGTGCCAATGCTCAATAAACGTGTATTTGTAATTTCCATGGGATAATAATAAGTTATATTTCTTTTGAGTGAAGGTTTTCAAGTATTTCAGAAGAATGGGAAATAAGTTTCATAACTGAGTTAAGAAGGTCTAAAGTAATGTGTGTACTATTTCATCACACATTTGTAAACAAAGAAATCAGTAACTGCAATTCCTGCCCTAGTTAGAAAATCTCTAATCAAAATTGCCCCTGAGGCCATCCCTGAGGTAGAATTGAGAGAACCATTGCCTTGGTTTTCACTGTGAATATGGGGTTCATTTCAGAATTATTAAATCTTTCACATCATTCAGATATTGTTAGAGAAATGGAAATGTTTGCTAAGGAACAAAAATTTGCTAAAAAGTACTCACAATAGGAAAAGAGAGTTACAGGAGTACACACAATTGAGGGACACCCACTTTAAGGGAACAAGTTGAAAGATTTATTACCATTCTAGATACTGAGTTTCTTCATCAAAGACTATCTTCAAAGTAACTGTTACTTATGCATAACTCGTTGCTAAGGCTTTAGATTTCTTTACAAAAAAAATTTAGTAATGGGTGCAAACACAATCCTGATCAAAAGATCACCTGGATACCAGCTACATTAGAAAATGAAACTAGACCACCACCTTACACCGTGCACAAAAATCAATCCAAAACTGATTTAAAACTTAAATAAGGCCTGAACCTGGAAAACATCCAAAAGAAAACATATGTGGTAAACTCCGTGGAGATAACTTTTTTGATTTAACACCAAAAGCAGACATAAATGAAACTACATAAATTTTTTTAAAAATCTGCACAACAAAGGAAATAATGAAGAAAATAAAAAACAATCAGTAAAATAGGAGAAATATTTGCAAAAAATTTATGCAATAAGAGGTTAATTTCCAAAATATTTAAGGAACCACCTATATTCAAAAGCAAAAATACAAATCACCCAATTAAAGACTGAACAAAACACTTGCAGAGATATTTTATAAAAGAGATATATAAATAGTCAACAGTTAAATGAAAAGGTGCTCAATGTCACTAATCATTAGGAAAATGCAAATCAAAGCACAATGAGATATCACCTCACTGTGTTAGGATGTATATCATATAAAAATAAAAGACAAAGAATTCTGATAAGGATACGGAAAAAAGAGAACCCTTATATATTGTTGGTGTACTGTCACTATGAAAACGATATGAGTTTTCTTTAAGAGATTAAAAATAGAATTGCTGTATGATCTCAGCTATAGCATTTCTAAGATATATTTAAAGGAAATAAAATCTCTAAGATGTATCTGTATTCCTCCCATGTTCATTGCAGCTTTACTGAAAATAGCAAAAGTATGAAAATAACCTGTGTCCATAGACAATGAGTGGATAAAGAATGTGTGTGTATATGTATCTGTGTATATACAAATGGAGTATTACCATATATAGCTGCATAAAGAAAGAAATAATGTCTTCTGCAAAACATGAATGAAACTTGAAGGTATTTTGCTAAGTGACACAAGCCAGACAGAGAAATACAAATACTGCATGACATCACTAATACATGGAATCTTTAAAAAAATTTTTTTAAATGAGGTCATGGAAACAGAGTGTAATGGTAGTTGCCAGGACCTAAGGAGTGGAGAAAATGTGGAGAGCCTGGTAGAAAGATACAAATGTTAAGTTATAAGATGAATATGGTCTAAGGATTTAATGTCTGATATGGTGACTATAGTTGATAATACTGTATTCTATAACTGAAATTCACTAAGAGTAAAATTTAAATGTTTTTCACTTAATAACAAGTAAATATGTTAAGTCTTGACACTGTTTATTAACTCAATAGAAATCCTGTAACAATGTACACATGTAACAAATTATCATGTTTTATAGTTTAAATATATTACAATTTTATACATCAATTATGCCTCAACAAAGCTGAAGAAAAAATGTACCACCTGGTAAGTGGTTCATTTTGGAGATAAGGAAATGGAGCAAATCTTCGTACCTTCTTTTCAATTTTTTGTATCCCTAAAACACACCCAAAATAGACTTAAATGTCTATTAATATACTTAAAAATAAATCAAAACAACCAGAAAACACAATAAAATATATATTTGTGAACATGCTCAAAATGAGACAACTCAAAGCCCAGGAGGGACTGTGTCAATGGACACTCATCGATCTTACAAAGGTGCACAAAAGAAACAATTAATGAAGATACCTTTTCTATAACAACTATAAACTATTGAACAACATATCTAGATATATATAATATGTATATATAAAACATACATAAATATATACATACAAATATGTGGATATCTATCATCTATCTACTCTCCTACTATATGCCAAACCAATGGCATGTTTTCCCAACTAAAGAAGAATTTCAGTTTTAGGGGTTAAGGAGCAACTGTGACAGAAACAGAGTGCCAGAGTCTTTAGGGGACAGAAGAGTTCAACTTCGTTATGAAACCCTGAGAATATTCATAGCTTTCACAAGAGAATGAAAAGAATTAGCAATGACCAGTCAGTTTGTTTATATTCATAAGTTTAGCAAAAATATTTGTTATCAAGTATAACTTGGAAATTGCCTTTTATAAGTATTTCATCAGGAATATCCAATAGTGATATTTTGCATACCTCTATTGCCACATTAATTTCAGGGCCTCTTCAACACTGAAAACAGTATTATCAGTTCCCTCGATTCTATTAAGATTTGAGAACCACTTCTAGTATTCTAGAAAACCCAGAAACTATTCAGAAAGCTTACCTTTAAGATTCTCTTCCCTTATAACCACTCCTGCTACAAAAATCTGAATTAGGGTTCTCCAAAGAAACAGAAAATGTACACATAATTGCCACTCTTATAACATTACTGGTAAAATACATGTCTATCAGAAGGTGAGAAGTAAATAAGACAAAAACTCAGAGACCTTCAACTGCAGTGAAATTTCTGGAAGTCAAATGAAGTTGTAACATCTGTGTCCTAATATGACAGAAAAGGAGCCCAATTCTTCATGAGCCCCTTTGCATTTATGGAAGCTGCCTATTCTCCTTTAGATTTACTACTCCAGGTCATGCACCAAAGAACCCCAAAAGTTTCTAATTTTGTATAAGGCCCAAAACATAAAGTCTTTAGATGAACAAGGAGAGGAGCAATTTTTACAACAGACAAGATTTGCAAGCACTTTAAGTGTCCATCAGTAGATGAGTGAATAAAATAGCAATGGCATATTTACACAATGGAATAGTATTCATCCATAAAAATGAAGAAAATTTTACCCATTGTGACTGCAAGGATGGACCTGGATAACATTATGCTAAGTGAAATGAGCCACTCAGAGAAAGACAAATACTGTATGATTTCACTCATAGGAGGAATTTAATAAACAAACTAAATAAGCAAAATAGAAACAAACTCATGGAGAGCCATCTGAAAGCTTTGGGCATGGGGATGGGAGAATTGTGGGGGCAGGGCTGGGAGGTAGAGGGATCAAGCAAAAAAGGGAAAGAACTCACATACAGGGACAACAGTGTGGTGATTGCAAGGACAGGGCATGGGTGGAAGTGGAGGAGGGGATGAGGGGGATGGATGGTAAGGAGAAAAGTACAGCAAAAAACAAACTGTTAAAGTAAAAGAAAATAACTTTTAAGTACTGCATGTCACAGGAACATAAAAAATGCTAAACTTGAAGATTACTCTTAAAATATGTATTTACTGTATATGTATTTGCTACATTACAAGGACAGTATACTATATTTAGGGAAATTAAATAGCTTCAATCCTCCCAGGCTTTATCATAAATTATATGCACACTAGATAGTAGGTAATAAATATGTACTGATAGCCATTGGGAAGTCTATGAAAATTCTGTGTATAAATATATTGTTAATTAGTTTGAACAATTATATCTATGAGCACATAATTACTGATTCGATTTGAAATTTTCTATAAGTAATTGTTGAAATAGTCAAATAACATAAATTTTTAGCAGGTACGTGAAGAATTTTTCACATTGGTATTGGGGTGTAGAACATAACTTTGATAAATAATAATAATAATAATAATAACAATAATAAAGTTGTTCTGGCAAAAAGTAAAACCCTTAATTCACAAAGTTAAAAACAAAAATAAAAGTAAGCTAGTTACATTCAATGTTCAGTAACTATGTGAACAATTGAGTTCCATTTTGTCAAGGATGTGAGGTAGCTTAAAGCCAGGGAGACAACCTGGGTAATATCACTATGCGATTTGGCTCAACAAGTCTTAATGACTGGTTGTAACTATGTGTTCTTAGAAAGCCATAGGTAAAATTTCAAGTGGAAATACTTCCCAAAGATGATCTGGATCGATTTAATTTTTATGTTATTTCCTCCAGCTCTTCTACATTCAGTGATCCCAATTGTTAAAAAATACACTTCTATCCTTTCGGGTACTAAGTACTTTTATAATATTTTGGATGAGTCCAGGTACATAAGAAACCTTGCCAAAAATATTGTTAAACATTATGAAATTACCATTTTAACAAGTCAAAAGGGAATAGGATATTGACAGTCTATTATGACCATATAAAAATTGTGCACTTTGAACAAAAAGATCACACAAGATCATCATGTTCAATTTTCCATTTCAGGTAAGGAAAATGAATTCCACCATGATGACATGACTTATCCAAGATCCCAAAATAAATGATGTGCATACATAAACATAAATTCTAATAAGAGTAGAGGAAAACTTGTGATCAAGACAGAGGCATAGGTAAACATGGCTAGCCTCCTCACACAACCACATCAAAATTACACCTAAAATATACAATAATCATCACTCAGATCCAGTTGAATGGAAGTCTAACAACTACAAAATTAAAGAAACCACGTCCATCCTGACTGGAAAGAGGGGCAGAGACATGGAGTGGTCTGGTCCCACACCCATGGGTGGTAGATAACAATTCAGGAGGAATATCTTGGGAGTGAGGCCTCCCAACCCCATACCAGGCCCCCCAGCCCAGGGTTCCAGTACTAGGAAGATAACTCCCCATAACTTCTGGCTGCAAAAAGCAGCAGGGATTGAGTCAGTGCAAGAAACTGCTGAATTCTCAAGCAGTTCCATTTATAGTAACTGCACATGGACTTACTCAGACTCATTCCCTCTGAACTCCAGCACCAGGACAACAGCTTGAAAGGCATCAGTGGCATACAGGGAGGAAATAAAGTGCCTGGCATCAGGGTGAGAGCTGGGGACAGCTTTCTCCCAGACAGAACATGTAGAAGCCATTGTTCTTTTTCTGAATGCTCCCCCCATAGGCAGGTGTCATATCTGAGATTCCATCAACTTGGCTCACATTCTTTGCTTCACTTTGGCAATTTCCTGAGGCTCTGTCTTATCCAAATTACAGTCCCACTCAAGCGGTTAACATTGACTTTACCATGAAAATGGCTAGTCTTGGCTCATACTTCACTTCTTCCTAAGCACTCTCACAGTCTCAGTGAACCTCCTGCTCCTGTACCTCTTGGCTCCAGGCCTGGCACTAGCAGCACCAGCCTAGGTTCACAGTTTGACTTCTCCTGGGAACCTCGAAGTCCAGCACAAGTGGCAACTTGCAGATTGCTTTGTAGCTCATGCTGAGTGGCCCAGGGCAGAACACATATGGTGGCTGAACTTTGCCTGGACTAACTGTGAAAACCCAGAGCCTGCACACACAGTGGACAGTTACAGATGATGTTGGAGTACCCCCACCTTTTTCTTTCATAGTTGACCCTCCACAGTTGGTGGAGGTTGGTGGTCAGTGGTCATAGTCAGACCTTGCAGTTGACTGACTTGGGCATACCAGCCCTCCCATTGGCTTGCCAATAGCAATCAAGGCTCAACTATATGAGGAGGATATACTCAGCCTACATGAAGGTTTTAACTTGAATACCCAGTTTGGTGATAGTGGAGGCTTCACTACTGGACCCTACAGGAAAGCTACTATTTAGGCCATGATACCAAGAGAGGGAGTCATCGCAGCTCTACATAACACAAAGAAACAAACACAGGGAGGTTGCCAAAATGAGGAGACAAAGATACAAGGCCCAAATGAAAGAACAGACCAAAACTCCAGGAAAAGAGCTAAATGAAATAGAGATAAGCAATCTCTCAGATGCAGAGTTCAAAACACTGGTTAGAGGATGCTCAAGGAACTTAGTATCTAATAGCACAAAAAAATTCAGTCAAAAATGAAGGATACACCAATTGAAATAAAGAACAATTTATAGGGAGTCAACAGTAGAATAGTTAAAGCCAAGAATCAAGTCAATAATTTGCAATATAAGGAAGCAAAAAACAACCAATCAGAACATGAAGAAAAAAGAATAATAATTAAAAAAAACAATGACAGTATAAAGAATCTCTAGAATAACTTCAACTGTTCCAACCTTCACATAATAGGGATGTTAGAAGAGAAAACAAAAAGCAAGAAATTGGAAATATATTTGAAAAAAACAATGAAAGAAACTTCCCTAATTTGGGAAATAGACATGCAAGTTCAAGAAGCACAGAGAGTTCTAAATAAAATGGATTCGAAGAGGCCTTCACCAAGACACATCATAATTAAAATGCAAAATGTTAAAGATAATAATATAATCCTAAAAGCACTAAGAGAAAAGAAGTTAGTTACCAACAGTGCAATCCCCATAAGATTGTCATCTGATATTGCAAAAGAAACTTTGCAGGCTAGAAGAGATTGACAAGAACTATTCAAAGCATAAAAGCAGGGACCTACAGCCAATATTGCTCTATTCATCAAAGCTGTCATTTATAATTGAAGGGCAGGTAAAGAGCATCCCAGACAAGGAAAAACTAAAGAATTTCATTATCACCAAACCAGTATTACAGGAACAATGTTAAAAGGATTTATTTAAGGAAAAAAAGATCAAAACTATGAACAATAGGATGGCAATAAGTACATATCAATAATTGAATCTAAAATTAAACTAAGTAAACACAAACAGAGATAGAATCATGGATATGGAGAGCATTTTATTGTTGCTAGATGGGAGCAGGGTTTGGTGAAATGGGTGAAGAGATGAGAGGGTTAAGAGCTACAAATTAGTACTTACAGAGTAGCCATGGGGACGTGAGATACAATATAGGGAATGCAGTAATCAAAGAACATGCACGCATGACCTGTGGACATGAAAAATGGTGTGGGATTGCCTGAGGGCATGGGAACTGCTAAGTGGAAAAGGAGAAAGGAGGAAAATTGGGACAACTGTAATAGCATAATCAATAAAATATAATTTAAAAACACTAGAGGGATGGCGAATAAAACAAATAGCAATGTGTATGCCAAAGAAATTAATCTCTTTAGAAATAATTTAGGGAGTGTTTATTGGTTTATAATGTGATTTCTGAGCTTAGTAGATATGAGAATAGAGACTATATATTAAAGATATTTATATATCTGAAAGTGTATCTAAGTGTATGAATTTAAACTACACTAATTTGGAAAATGTGATTATTTTTTTAAAGATTTTATTTACTTATGTTTAGAGGGGAAGGGTTAGGGAGAGAAATATCAATGTATGGTTGCCTCTTGTGTGTCCCCTGTTGGGAACTGGCCTGCATCCCAGGCATGTGCCCTGACTGGGAATCGAACCTCACTCTTCTGGTTCACAGGCCCGTGCTCAATCCACTGAGCTACACCAGCCAGGGCAATTTCTTTAGACTAGGCATATCTGTGTGAGAATAATACAGGAAAGAAACTTTTAGCTCTGCTTTTCCTTATAGTTCACCTTATTTTAGGAAATATCTTTGTTGTTTGCTTTTAGGAGACTTAGCATTAAAATCAGGACAATTCAGAAAGTGAGAAGCTGAAAAATATATGTGTGTTATTTGACTAACTTTGGAAAGACTATTTCCTACCTCTAACAATCTACACACAATTTGAAGAATCTAATGACTGACTGTTTTTTGCATCTGGATAAATTTTTGAGTCAACTTCAGGTTTTTTTTAAAGACTATATACATGCTACATACCATGCCATATAAATTGAATATCTTAATGAAATACAGTCGTTAGTGCTATTTAAGTTTACCATATAGTTCCAAAATTCATTGGGAAATTTGAGAAATACTGATAAGAAGTACCTCTATCTAATGCTTTTTATCTTTGAAAACAGAAAAAATCCCACTCCAAAGAAAGTACTTTATGAGATGAGGAAGAACAAGTAAAGTTGTCTCATTCATGGGGCTTTTTATTTCAGAAGTTATTTTCACCTAGCTCTTTCTCTGTAGCTATAATATTGATACAGACTATAGTGTGTGCTGTGGTACTTATCTAAATTCACTGCAAAAAATCAGAGCCCACATATAAATCAATAAGCTACCTAAGATAAATACCTTTATCTCAAAAATATCAACAAGCTGGATGAATCACAGATTCAATAAGAAGCAAATATGTTGACATTTTTGAAAAACAAACAATAAACCATCCTAAGCTAAATACAATAAAATAGTATTATATACAACAAATGCAGTAAAATGTAGTAACTAGTGCTAACTATGATATATAAACAGAAAATGAAATACTTAATACCAAACCAAAATATTTATGGAAATAGTAGAACTGATATAAAAAACATGGTAGATGGCGTTGTTAGAGAATGTTTACCCATGGAAAGAATAGAAAATTCAAATATCAGATTTAAAAACACTAGCAGAATTACCTAGAGAAGGGAAATCAAACAATTCTCCAAGGAGGACACACAGAGGGCCCAAGACATATGAAAAGATGCTCAGCATCACTAGCCATCAGAGAAATGTAAATTAAAACCACAATGAGATACAAGTTCAAACCACTCAGAATGGCCATCATAAACAAATCAAAAAACTAATGCTGGCGAGGCTGAAAAATGGGAACCCTAGTACACTGTTGGTGGGAATGCAGACTGGTGCAGCCACTGTGGAAAACAGTATGGAATTTCCTCAGTAAACTAAAAATGGAACTGCCTTTTGATATGGCAATCCCATTGCTGGGATTACAACCTAAGAATACTGAAACAACAATCCAAAAGAATCTATGCACCCCAATGTTCATAGCAGCACTATTTACAATAGCCAAGTGCTGGAAATAGCCTAAGTGCCCATCAGTAAATGAGTGGATCAAAAAACTATAGCACATTTACACAATGGAATACTATGCAGTAGAAAGAAGGAACCTCTAATTTTTGTAATAGCATGGGTAGAACTGAACAATATTATGCTAAGTGAAATAAATCAGGTAAAAAAACAAATATCATATGATCTCACCCATAAGTGGAATTTAAAGAACAAAATAAATTGACTGACAAAGTGGAGCCATGGGAATGGTAACATGGAGAAGACTGAAGGAGACTGAAGGAGAGGGGCAATGGGGACAGTGATGAGGAGAGGGGAAGGGAACTAGATAAAGAATGTGTATGAATGACCCGTGGACATGGGCAGTGGTGTAGGAATTGACTGTGGGAGTGTGGATTGCACGGGTAGAGGAAGGCAAAGGAGGGCAGAGGGGGAAGGATTGGAATAGCTGTAATAGAACAAAATTTTTAAAAATGATAAAAAATATACCATCACAAGCAATTTCTAGCTTTAATGAAATTCCTATCAAGATACGAATGTTGTATTCCACAAAACTAGAGCAAATATTTCAAAAAATTTATATGGAACAACAAAAGACTCCCAAGGAAACAGTAATTTTGGAGACAAATAACAAGGTTGGAGGAATCACATTATCTAATATCAAACTATAATGTAAAGTCATTGTAAACAAAACAGCATGGTACTGGCATAAAAACAAACATGTAAGTCAATGGAACAAAATAGAAAGTCCAGAAATAAACCATGCCTTATAGTCAATTAATATTTGACAGAGGAAGAAAACCATATAATCATTATTCCATAAATGGTGTTGAGAAAGCAGTACAGATATGTGCAACAATACGAAACTAGACCACCTTCTTTTGCTACATACAAGAATAAATTCAAAATATATCAAAGACTTAAATGTTAGACTTAGACCCATTACAAGTGTAGGAGACATAGGGTTAGGTTGTTTGTTTGAAATATTTCTATCTTTTTAAGGTAGGTCCGTATTGCTATGAACTTCCCTCTCAGGACTGCCTTCTCTGTGTCCCATTGTTTTGGGTTGTTGTGAGTTCATTTTCATTTGTTTCTAGAAACTTTTTGATTTCTTCCCTAACTTCATTCTTGACCCATTCATTGTTTAATAGCACTCTATTCAATCTCCATGATTTTGAGTAATTATATCCTAAGAACACTGAAACACTAATCCAAAAGTACCTATGCACCCCAATGTTCATAACAGCACAATTTACAATAGCCAAGTGCTGGAAGCAACCTAGGTGCCCATCAGTAAATGAATGGATCAAAAAACTATGGTACATTTACACAATGGAATTCTATGCAGCAGAAAGAAAGAAAGAAAGAGCTCCTACCCTATGCAACAGCATGGATTGAACTGGAAAGCATTATACTAAGTGAAATAAGCCAGGTGGTGAAGGACAAATACCATATGACCTCACCTTTAACAGGAACCTAAACAACAAAACAAACAAGCAAGCAACATATAACCAAAGACACTAAAATAGAGAACAGGCTGACAGTGACCAAAGGGGAGAGGGGAGGGAATTTCAGGGGAAAGGGGAAAGGGGAAAGGGTTTATAGGAACAAGTATAAAGGACACATGGACAAAAACTGGGGGTGGATGGAAATGGGAGGGTGGTGGGAGGAAGGTGGGAGGGCTGGAAGGATGGGATGGGATGGGAGTAAAAGACAGAAAACTGTACTTGAACAACAATTAAAATAAAAAATGAAAAAATAAAAACATAGGAGAAATCAAGCAGTAAATCTTGGACATTGATCCCAGCAATATTTTTTCTGATGTATGATCTCTGGCAAGGGAAACAAAAGAATAAATAAACAAATGGGACTATAGCAAACTAAAAAGTTTTTGCACAGTAAAGGAAACCAAGAAAATGAAAAGAAAACATACAGAATAGGAAAATATATTCACTGAAATATCTGATAAGAGGTTACTATCCAAAATTTATAAAGAAATTATAATACTCAACACCAAAAAAAAAAAAAAAGAGCAAAATATCTGAATAGGCACTCTCCAAAGAGGGCATCCAGGTAGGTAATAGACATATGAAAAGATGCTCAACATGACTAATCATGAGTAATATGCAAATTAATGATACATTGAGATATTACTATACTCATGTCAGAATGGCTATCATCACTAAATCAACAAACAACATTTGCTGGTGAAGATTTGGAGAGTGAGGGAACACTTTTGGACTCCTGAAGAACGCAGATTGGTGCAGCCACTGTGGAGTCTTTTCTAATAAGGCCACTGAATCCTTTGAGGCCAGGGTCCCACCTATGACTTTATTCAGTCTAATTACTTACACTAAAGCTCAACCTCAAAATAGTCCCATTCGGGGTTAGGGCTCCAACATATTAAATTGGGGGTGATGGAATTTCAATACAAAACAATTTCTTTTGAATTTAACTAATTATTCTCTCCACAAGGCTAACGTAAGAAATAAAGACTATAATTTAAAATTACATCATATTTTAATATAAAATAATCATTTTCAGGTTAAAAACCAGTAAACAATCCTTTAATTATTTCACTTATAAAATAACATTAAGTATAAACTTAATAAACACCTTTATTTATACATAAGTGTTAACTGAAAGTAAAAATAATTTTATTGCAATAGCTACTTGTTTAAAGGTTAAAAAAACTGAGAAAATGAAAATATAGGTTCACAGAACTGGAAATATTGTGAACCAAAGCTGTAAAATGTATTTGTGAATGTGCATGTATTTATGTATGTACATAACCAAATAAATGCATATATAGGAAAATAATTATACATATATATAACTATATAGATGTTAACATATTCCATAGTATTTCCAACATAAAATTGTAGCATTTTGTTTCCCTTCCCTTACTCATGTTCTGAATAACTTTGCATGCAAATACAAACTCTTATACACATGTATAATTTTTGAAAGCACTGTTAAAAGATTCATATCTTTATATAATTGTTAATAATCAAAATATTCAACTCTATGTTAGACTTGTTTAAAGTCATGAAATTGTATAATGCTGATAAGAATATGTGCACTGATTTTAAAGTTACTTTATACTAGTGTTCATATCCTATCACAATTCAATGTACTTTACTGTGATTTATTCTACAACTGGTGATGCCTCAGAGTGTTTTAGTTTTAAGGTAAAATTTGTATT
>PVKM010034051.1:0-15710 GCA_004027735.1 Carollia perspicillata
TGAATTATTATAATAGGATTTCAAAGTACCTGATCAGAAAATCATTGTGTCAGAGTAGAAATGAACATGGAACATACTACTTTTGACCTGAGGTCTTTGGGGAAAGCTCCAAAATACTATGGAGGCAACATGTCAGCAGTGCTTACAGTCTGCACTGTGAAACTGGTGTGTCAGAGACAGGAGACAAACTTTGAACTCTGTACATATGAATTTAATTTACAATCTTACCCTAATTATTAGAGCTGGAAGGGACTTTAGAATTTGCCTGGTCCTGCTGTGGAAATGCTGGTCACAGGGAGCTCACTTAACTCAGTGGCAGAAGTAGGAAGGTACCCAACCCTCCTGAGTTGGGTCTTCTTCTGTCAGTCTCCTGCTGACCATTTGCCACTACTGTTTTATTTCAATCCACTTTTTTTTTCTCTAATGTCTATAGTCATAAGAGTGGTTATAGGATACCACCGACACATATCAGAATGGGTGAAACCTTTTAGTTTTAAAACACTCAAGTTTATAACTCACATTTAGAAGAGGAGAACATGTCTATTAGTGAACATTGAAAACATGTTCTCTTTTGTGCTTACTGTGTATCACACACTCTTTAAGTGCTTTAGATATGTAAACTTCATGAATTGCCACAACAGTCCCATGAGGTATACTTTACGATTAACTCCATTTTACGGATGAGGAAATTGAGGCATAAAGAGATTAGGCAACTTGCTCAAAGTTGCCTAAAGTTAATAAGTGGCAGAATTGGTACTTGAACCCAGATACTGTCACCAGAGTCCATCCTCTTGGCCACTGTATTGTACTGCCATTGTAGTAAGTCAAAACCACCTAAATAGGTTCCAACTAGTTCAAAAACAAGTGGAGAAAACTCATATTTCTCTTGCTTTCAAGTCTCACACACTGCAATTAATTGATTCTTTCTGGTTCCTTTAGGCCAGGAAGTAAAGCCAGTGAGGAAATAAACAATCAGGTACCACATTTTAGTCAAATCACGCACCACAGTTGCCTTTATGCCATCAGGCTGATAGTCCCCTTTTCTCCACATTTTGTGTAAATAATAAATTCCTAAACATTTCAAAGATAAAAGGGTGTTAAAGATAATCTGATCTTCTAGTCTTGTATTTTCTTCATTTAAAAAAAAATATGTTCATGGAACAGATGCCCAGAGAAGGCCAGGTCTTGTAACTATTGCAAGGTCTCCACTGGTTTCTTACCTTCTGAAAAATCAGATCCTTTTAATACAATAATAGCATTGCAACTGGATTTCTATTTGAGGAACAAAGTTGCTAAAAGCAAAAGCAGGGCTCGTCATCCTCAGCCTTTCAACCACAGTTTGAATGTGATGGGCTGGGGGGAGGGAGAATATACTCGGCTATTTAATTAAACTTGTGGCCATACAATACTGATTACTGGGGCATGGACTTCCTGGACTTTGGGAATCTCATCATAGCACATGATTTCCACATAGTAGGTGCTAGTCAGGGTTTACTATTACAATTGTCCTCTCAAACTGTCCCATAGTTAATGCCTCTGTTTTTTATACAGCAGTATATCTCTATCTTTTGGCATTTTAAGGATGTGAGAGTTAGAAATTTGAGTAGCTGAAAGGCAACCATACTAAGTGACATAATGGAATTCAGGTTATTTACAGTCCCTTCATTCCACTGTGCTTGGTCAGCATCCTCCACAATAGGGCTTGATGCAAGTTGTCAGTAAACAGGTCCTTTGAATGGAGAGTCATTAACCATTCTGATCAAGCTGTGATATTTTGTTTTTTACGTTTTCACATAATAAAATTCTCCTTTTGTGGGGTATGGATCTATGAGTTGTAACAAGTGCATATAAGGGGGGACCCCCAAAAAACCAGAATTATCTCCTGGAGGGTAGGCCCCTTGTAATACAGTCTTCCCCTGCTAGGTGAGTGTTCTAGGAAACCATTTGTATCTGTACCAGACGGTGGTGTTGTGAGAGGTTGCATTTGGTTTCAGTGATTTTTTTTTTGAAGACTCAGTGTCGTTATCCATTTCATGATGGGTGATTTATGACTGCACCTGCTCCACAGCACTAAGTGATCAGCAGTTGTTGACCAAAAATGGCATGACCCCCATGCCCCACCCACTCTATTCCCCCTATCTCACACTGAGCAACTTTTTTTTGTTTCCCTGGGTGAAAAAAGTCCTCAGACAGAAATGTTTTGCCGATATGGAAGAGATGAGACAAAAAACAACAGAAACCCTAAAAGACATCAAAATCAACAAGTTCAAAAACCATTTTAAGCAGTGAAAAAAAACTTCTCAATAGATATTTTGAATATGTTGAAGGTGACTGAAGTTTAAATATGTTAGAATAAATACACAATTTTTTATAAATAAATCCCAGGGTTTTTTGGGTCCCCTCTCATACTGTAATGTAAGCACCGTAACACTCAGGTTACCTAACAGTTCCACCACACCCAAAATTTCCCTTATACTGTTCCTTTTTAGACAAACCCTCCCCACCGAAACCCCTGACAACAACTGATCTGTTCTCCATCCATATAGCTTCACCTTTTCCAGAGTGTCATATAAATGGAATCATACAGTAAGTAACCTTTTGAGTCTTGTGTCTTTCACTTAGCATAACACATTTGGGATTATCCATGTTGTTGCATGTATCAGTTCTTTCTTTCTATTGCTGAGTTTTATAGATAAACCTAGTTTATCGATTCACCAGTTAAAGGGCATCTATCTGGACTGTTTCCAGTTTTGGCAGTTATAAATAATGTTGCTATGAACATTTACATACTGATTTTTGTGTAAATACAAGTTTTCATTTCTCTAGGGTAAATACTTGAGAGTGGGATTATTGGGTCACATAAGCACATACTTAACTTCATCAGAAACTGCCAAACTTTTCCAAAGAGACTGCATCATTTTACATTCACATCATAAATGTATGCCTATTTCAGTTGCTCCATATCCTCTCCAGCACACTTGTTTTTTTTTGGGGGGTGGGTAATTTTAGCTGTTCTAATAGTGATTTAGTGGTGTTTCATTGTGGCCTTAATTTGCATCTCTTTAATGACTATTGAGCATCATTTCATGTGTTTATTTGCCATCTATATATCTTCTTTGGTGAAGGATCTCTTCATACATTTTGCCCATTTTTTATTAGTGTTTGTCATCTTTTTAAATTTTTATTTATTGATTTTTAGGGATTGAGGAAGGGAGAGAGAAACAGAGAAACATCAATTTGTTGTTCCACTTATTTATGCATTCATTGGTTGATTCTTGTATGTGCCCTGACCTGGGACTGAACCCGCAACCTTGGTGTATTGGGAAGATGCTCTAACCGGCTGCACTGCCCAGCCAGGGTGGGTTTTTTGTTTTCTTATTGTTGAATTTTAAGAGTTCTTTGTATACTGGATACAAGTTATTTGTCAGATATGTGATTTGTAAATATTTTCTCTTAGTCTGTGACTTATCTTTTTATTTTCCTTTGCAGAGTAGAAGTTTTACATTTTGGGTTAAGTTCACTTTATTAATCTATTTCTTTTGTGAATTGTGTTTTTGGTGTTGTATCTAAGAACTCTGGCTGACCCAAAGTCATGATAATTTCCTCCTAAGGTTTCCTCTAAAATTTTTATACTTTTACATTCTTATATTTATCATCAGTTTTGAATTTATTTTTGTATAAAGTGTGAGATGTAGGTCAAGATTCACTATTGTGGTTACCACTATATTTTTTGTTATACTTAAAAACAGATATCAGTATTACCTGTTTCTTCAGAGGACACAAACCAAATAATAGTTTTTTAAAAAAAAATTAAGGCTTTATTTATTTATTTTTAGAGAAAGAGAAAGGGAGGGAGAAAGAGAGGGAGAGAAACATCAATGTGTGGTTGCCTCTTGAGTGCCCCGTACTGGGGACCTGGCCCACAACCCAGACATGTTCTCTGACTGCGAATCAAACCGGTGACCCTTTAGTTCACAGCGTGCATTCAATTCACTGAGCTACACCAGCCAGGGCAGTTTTTAAAAATTTTTTTAAAAGATTTTATTTATTTATCTTTAGAGGGGAAGGGAAGGAGAGAAGGAGAGAAATATCAGTGTATGGTTGCCTCTCATGCATCCCCCGGTGAGAACTGGCCCGCAACCCAGGCATGTGCCCTGACTGGGAATCAACCAAGGTTCTTTGGCTCTCAGGCCCGCGCTCAATCCACTGAGCTACACCAGCCAGGACTAAAATTTTTAATAGATAACTTATATGCAGGTAGTACAAAATTTTGGGTATACAATAAAAAGTAAGTATGGTAGAAAATTGGGTATTCAATGAAAAGTAAGTTTTCTCTCACCTCCCAAGACAACCATTGTTATTAGTTTCTTATGTATCTTTCCAGGAAGAATTTATGCATTTACAGTTGTGTATCTGTGTGTTTTAATAAATGATAGCAAATTATTCTCACTATTCTATACCTTACATTTTTACCGAACAGTGTTTCTTGGAGATCATTTCACGAGCTTCCTCTCATTAAAAAAAAAAAAGCTTTATTGAGATACCTTTCACATGTACAATTCACCCATTTAAGTGTACAATTCAGTGTTTTTTGGTACATTCAGGGCTGTGCAACTATCACCACAATCTAATTTTTTAGTATTTTGTCTCCCCTAAAAAAAAACAAAACAAAACACCATACTATTAGCAGTCAATCGCTATTCCTCTCCCCGACCTCCCAGCCCTAAGCAACCACCAATACAGTTTGTGCCTTTATATATTTGCTTATTCTGGACATTTCATATAAATGGAATCATATAATATCATACAATATGTGGTCTTCTGTTACTGGTTCTTTCAGCATAATATTTATTTTATTTATTTATTTTTAGAGAGGGGGAAGCAGGGAGAAAGAGAGGGAGAGAAACATCAGTGTGTGATGCAGACACTGGCCCGCGTGTCCACGGCATTCACAAGGGCTCTCGAATCTTGTGAAGGAAAAGGGATGGCACAACCACTCTCTCAAGGGGAGAGCACCCTGACTCTTGCCTTGACAGGCTTTTATTGGCTTTATTTGCATAGGAATACAGGGCGTACACACAGCGCTCATCAATCATTGTCAGTCAGTAATGATAAACAATAGATAACATTCAAAGAACTCTGAGGGCTAATTCTGAGTCAGGGTCAGAGGGCCATAAAACTTTGGGGAATAAACTCATTTAATGCTTGGACCCTTAGCATTTAAATTGAGGGTATTAGCAAAGTAGATTTCATTGGATTTTGTGCATTCTATCTTAGGCCTGATTGCCCCAGGGAACCTGCCCTTTCCCAAACAGGGCCGCACCCTCCTCTTGCATTGTTTCAGGCTTAGGTCAGGCAAGGGAACTAAGGCAGCCAAGACATTAGAAGACTTCTTCTAAACAGAATGAGGACTCAGGCTATGTCAAAGTTGAGGGGTGAGGGTCCATCACCCCCTTTCTCTAAAGCCCCCCAAGTCCTTCCCTGAGGGCCCATTTGCAACCATGCTCGTCTTAGGTTGTCCCTCCTTTGAGGAATCTTACCCATCATTGGCTAACCAGTCATCGGTCGGGAGCCATGCAGGGTGAGGTAAAAGGGGGCAGAGGTGGTGCCCCTACAAGGAAGATAAGCTCTGTCTCCTAAGTAGTTTAGGGTCCCAAGGTCTTTTTCCTCAGCCATGAGGGGTTATACTTTCTGAAACTGGGCAGGGTGGTTCCCAACAAATGTGTGCTTGCCTCTTGAGTGCCCCTCACTAGGGACCTGGCCCACAACCCAGGCATGTGCCCTGACTGGGAATTGAACCAGAGACCCTTTGGTTCACAGGCCAGCACTCAGTCCACTGAGCCACTCCAGCCAAGGCTCAGCATAATATTTTTATGACCCTCGATCTTTCTCAGTGTATTCCTTTATGTAGTTACACCCTACTTTGTTTAACAATATCACTTTTGATGGACATTTGGGTTGAAATGTCTTGTATGTATAGTATTCTATCATATACAAGTTGCTAACATAAATAGCTAAAAAAGAAAGTATGGGATCGAAACAATAGATACTTTTAAAATTTGGGTAGATACTACTAAGTAGCCCTTTATAGCGACCTGTAGCCAACTTATATTCTCTTCACTCCCTCCAAAATATGAAATGACTGTTTTTCCATAAAGTTTTTTTTTTTAAAGATTTTCTTTGTCTTTAGAGGGGAAGGGAAGGAGAGAGGAAGAGAAACATCAATGCATGGTTGCCTCTCATGCATCCCCTACCGGGAACTGGCCCGCAACCCAGGCATGTGCCCTGACTGGGAATCGAACCACGGTTGTTTGGTTCGTATTCCCACGCTCAATCCTCTGAGCTACACCAGCCAGGGCTCCATAAAGTTTTAAACATAGTATGTATAAAACTTTTTCATCATTGCCAAATGGGGAATAAGAGGTAGCTCATAGTTTTAATTTGCATTTTTATTATGAACTAGAATAAGAATTACTTTATTATTTTAACAACTATTTGAATTTCTTTTTCTTCTGCTGTCATATTTTTTGCAATTTTGGGGGGGTAGTTGGGAATTTATTGATTTGTAGATAATTTTTGCTAGGTTGTCTTTTGTCCTTTGACTTTATTTATTATGTTTGTTGCCATGTAGACATTTTTTATTTTTATATAATTTAACATACCAGTCTTTTCTTCTATGGCTTCTGAGTTTTAGGTCATCTTATGAAGGATTACAGTTACTCTTGAGAATATATTTTTCTAATTTTTAAAAATCAAGCCCTGGCTGGTGTGGCTCAGTGGACTGAGCGCCGGCCTGAAAATCAAAGGGTCTCCAGTTCAGTTCCCAGTCAGGGCACATGCCTGGGTTGCAGGCCAGGTCCCCCAGTGGGGGGCACTTGAGAGGCAACCACACACTGATGTCTCTCTCCCTCTCTTTCTCCCTCCCTTCCCCCCTCTAAAAATAAATAAATAAAATCTTGTTTTTTAAATCTTTTTTAAAGAGATTTTAAAAATCTCTTTTTTTAATTTTGTAAAAGATTTTTTAAATCTTTTTTTTTAATTTAGATTTATATGCAGTTGCAAGAAATAATAAAGAGCAATCCCTGTACACTTTGCTCAGTTTTCCCCACTGGTCACATTTTGCAAAACTGTTGTGTAATACAACAACCAGAATATTGACATTGATACAACCTACTAATTTTACTCAGACTTCCTCAGTTTTGGTTACACACTTTTATTTGTGTGTGTGTATTAAGTCTTACACAACTTGATCACTGTTTTCATTTAACCCATTGCTATAGTCAAGATACCACACACCTCTATTACCACAAGGGTCCCTGGTATTGCCCTTTTATAAGCCACCACCCCCTCACCCAACCTCTGCCAACCTCGGTAGTTTGTCCTCTATTTCTAAAATTTTGTCATTTTAAAAGTGTTATATATAAATGGAATCATACAATATACTCTTTTTGGATTGGCTTTTCCACATAATTCTCTAGAGGTTTATCCAAGTTGGGCATTTAATGTGTTTCTTTCTATTGCTAAGTAACACATGTATTCTGTGGCATGATGTATTACAGTTTGTTTAACCATTTACCTGTTGAGAGACATCTGAGCTGAATCCAGTTTTTGGCTATTACAAATAAAGCTACTGTGAACACTCATGGACAAGTTTTTTTTGCATAAATGTAAGTTTTCATCTCCCTAGGATAAAGCCTAGGACTACAATTACTGGGTCACATGTTAGTTGCATGTTTCGTATTTTTTCAAATCAATTTTACTAAGGTATAATTTGCATACAATACAATGTAGACATTGTAATTTCATGGTTCTATGAATTTTTTTTTAATTCTCACTTGAGGATATGTTTGATTTTAAAGAGAAAGAGAGACAGACAGACATCGATGTGAGAAACAACCTCCCACACGCACCCCAACCAGGGATCAGACCCACCATCTTTTGATATACAGGCCAACTCTTCAACCAACTGAGCTGCCTGGCCAGGGCTGGTTCTATGAATTTTTATAAATGTATGCAGCTATGCAGGCATCAGTCCACTGACGATACAGAATTTTTATGTCACCTTAGAAGCTTCCCTCGTGCCTCTCTGCAGTCAGTCACTGCCCTATCAGGAGAGATTAGTTTTACCAGTGATAGAATTTCATACAAATGGAATCATACCATATGTATTCTTTTGAGATGGGCTTTTTTCCCCCTACTTAAATATTTTAAGATTCATTCCTGTTTTGTGTTTTAGTATTATTTATTTCTTCATCTTTTTTAATAAGCTATTTCTTAAAACAGTTCTAAATTTACAGAAAAATTGCAAAAACAGTACAGGGTTCCCACATACCCTATACCCAGTTTCTTCATTGCTAACACCTTACGTTAACACGATACATTTGCTGTAATTAATGAACCAATGAAACATTACTGTTAACTAAAGTTTATAATTTATTCAGATCCTGGTTTTCGCCCGATGTCCTTATTCTGTTCCAGACTCCCATCCAGGGTACCACAGTACATTTAGTGTTCGTGTGTGTTTAGGCTACTCTGAGAGTTCATGCTTAGATTTTCAAGAAACTGCATACTGTTGTACCGAGTGGCTATACCATTCATATTCCCACCGGCAGTGCGTGAGTGATCAGCTTTTCTACATCCTTGCCAGCATTTGGTGTTGTCATTGTTTTTTATTTTAGGCATTCTGATAGACATGTAGTTATATCTCATTGTAGTTTTAATTTGCTTTTCTTTATTTTCAAAAAGATTTTATTTACTTATTTTTAGAGAGAGAGAGAAGGGAGAGGGAGGAAGAAAAAGAGGGAGAGATATATCGATGGGTTGCCTCTCACATACCCCCAACTGGGGACCTGGCCTGCAACCCAGGCGTGTGCCCTGACTGGGAATCAAGCCAGCAACCTGGCTTACAGGCCAGCGCTCAATCTACTCAGCCACACCAGCCAGGGCTAATTTGCCTTTTAATGATTAGTGATGTTGAACATCTTTTCGTGTACTTATATACCTTCTTTGGTGAAATGTCTAGTCATCTCTTTTGTCCATTTTTTAATCAAATTACCTTTCTTTTAAACTGTTGAGTTTTGAGAGTTCTTTACACATTCTAGATATTAGTTGGAAATGTAGTTTGTCAGTATTTTCTCCCAGTCTGTAGCAGATAGTACCAAACCCTATCTATACCATGTTATTTCCTATACATACTTTCCTATGATAAAGTTTAATTTATAAATTAGACACAGTAAAAAAAAAGATTAACAATAACTAATAAAATAGGACAATTATAATAATATAGTGTAATAAAAGTTGTGTGAATGTGGTCACTCTCCCAAAATATCTTTTCATACTGTACTTACTGTCTTCTTTGTTGACGTGAGATGAGATGGTGACGCAATGCCTACGTGACGCATGAAGTGAGGTGAAGGGCGTAAGCATTGTGGCATAGCATTAGGCTGCTCTCAGGGTAACTTGGACATACGCGCTGTGATACCAGAACAGTTGATCTGATAGCCCAGATGGCTACCCAGTGACAAACTGCAGGCAGCATGTATAGCGTGGATATGCTGGATGAAGGGATGACTCATGACCTGGGCACAAGTGAGTGGAACAGCATGAGATTTCATCATGCTGTGCAGAAGGGCATGCAATTTAAAACTTATGAATTGCTTATTTCTGGAATTTTCCACTTAATACTTTCAGACTGTGGTTAACTGAAGCTGGAAAGTGAAACCTTGGATGAGGGGCGGGGAGCGGACTACTGTATTTCCATGTCAGCAGTCTTTTCCTATCCTGATTCTTCCAGTGGTAGCATTTGTGGGCAAGGGAGAAAGCGTAGACCTTACGTGGTTAAAACAACTAACGAGAGGTCCTGATACCCTGCTGTCCCCCTCAGCCGGGTATCAGGGAGCCAACAAGTTTCTCTTGGTCACATGACCAGTGCACATAGTTCCTTTTATTAGGGCAAGCCAGGGGGAGATGTCCTATTGGAAAGTTAGAAGGAAGTCCTGGCTGGTGTAGCTCAGTGGATTAGGCGCGGGCCTGCAAAACCGAAGGATCACCAGTTTGATTCCCAGTCAGGGCACATGCCTGGGTTGCAGGCCAGTTCCCAGCAGGGGACACACATGAGAGGCAACCATACATTGATATTTCTCTCCCTCTCTCCTTCCCTTCCCCTCTAAAGATAAATAAAGAAAAGAAAAGAAAAGAAAGAAAGTTAGAAGGTATGTTGGGGAGGAACTCAGCAATAGGGGCAAGAGTAGAAGAGGTGCAGATACCCATTCTGGTTGCTAAGCTTTACCAAGTTCTGAAAACCATTGCTTTGAGTTCTACAAGATAAAATTCCACAGTTTTGCCTGGTCAGTGTGGCTTGGTTTGCTGGAGTACTGTCCCATGCACCAAAAGGTCATGGGTCTGATTCCTGGTCAGGGCACACACCTAGGTTGTGGGTTTGTGCCTGATTGGGGTGCATGCAGGAGGCAATCAGTGTTTCCCTCTCGTATCTCTCTCTCTTTCTCCCTCTCTCCCCACTGCCCTTCCTTTCTCTCTCTCTGAAATATTTATATTTATATACATAAAATAAAATTTTTAAAAAAACTCCACAGTTTTGGCCAGTTAAAGTATTTCATATGCTGCCGGTTTATCCCTAACAATAGAATATTTTATTTTATAGGAAGAGAGTCTATTATTATAATCATTAAATAATTTTTAAAGTTGTATATGGAAAAGATGGAGATGTTTTTCATGGTGGCCAGCAGGGATAAGGAGATATACTTCTCGGCATTCCGTTTGCCTGGATCCTGGTTGGCGAAGGTGTGCCAGGCCGTGGAGCTGAAATGGTTCTGTGGCGAAGGTGGTTCTTGATGCCAGCTGTTCATTTACAGGTAGCTTGTGAAAATGGCTGCCTCTCATTTCTCCGGGCTCACAGCCGTTGCTGACGTAATTAAAGATCTAGACACTCAGATAGCTGTAAGTAAGCGCTTTGAGGCCTCTGTGGGAGGAACTTGGCGAATGTGCTTCTGATTTGTTGTGACACCAAAGCTGATATCACAAATTCAAGCTCGTGGCTCTAAAATGTAGTAATCTCAGCTACTCCAGGCTAGGGACTCTGCATGCACTTGAAGATTGCTAACACTCAGAGAAAATTTGCTCTTGATGGCAAAAAAAGACTTTCACGATTGCTAAAAATTCTGTTTATTAGGCATAGCCCTGACATAGAGTTAAGCATGTTTTGAAATGTCAAAGTGAACTAATCTGTCTTCTGAAGTTTTGTGATTGGGTTTTAGGTATCTGACTGTGCCATAATTTCTTTGAATTTAACATTATTTGATGTTCAATAATAGTGCACGTAGTACTTAACCGTGTATTCCCTTTTTACAAAGTCTCCAAAAATGGCTTGCTCATTCTAGTTTATTTTTGTACAAAAGATTCCTCATTTCATTTACATACTTATTTCAATTTGGTGGACTATGTCATTCAGCTTTTGGAGAAGAGGTTGTTTCTAAACATCAGGTGAGAGCAATGAATATTCTTCATTCCCTCCATTTTTAGTGTGCAGGTATCAAATGGTTACCATCTTTTATATACTGAAGACCTTTCAAAGTCTGATAAACCACATATAATTTACTTGCAAAACTTATCCTTTATTACAGGTGCCTCTGGGGCTCATTTTCCTGTTTTCCTTCCATAGTTGATTGGCCTCGGTCCTCATACCTCCAGAAAGAAACAGGATCTTGATAAGCTCTATGAGCTGAAGTCCAAAGCTCGGCAGATTATGAACCAGTTTGGCCCCTCAGCCCTCATCAACCTCTCCAATTTCTCATCCATAAAACCGGAACCAGCCAACACCCCTCCACAAGGCTCCATGGCCAATAGCACTACAGTGGTTAAGATACCAGGCACTCCTGGGTCAGGAGGGCGTCTCAGCCCCGAAAACAATCAGGTATCATCCTCTTGCTTTTTGCTCTCTGTGGTCACCTCTCATCTGTTTCTTGAACCAGTGGCACTTTGAGAGATGTCCATCTCAGATGCTGCCTCTTCCTCTCAGTCAGAAAAGGTCTGTCTTTTTCCCTGCTTGCACTTCTGAAGTTCTAAATTGAATGATCATGTGCAACATTTCTCAATTTTTACTTGTAGTATTTATGTGTCTCCCCCTTTACATATCCACATATCCACACACACATTAATACAACAGCTTACCTATGACAAGTTTTTATATGTTTGTATATAAATATATGTGTGCTATATAGTTATTTGATAGAATAGTTAAGTGAAATAGTAAAATAATTAATGCATTCGATATTCATTATTCTTATAATAAAAGTACTCTTGCTTTCAGTCTTTCCTCCTTCTAGTTCCTCTAGCTGCTGCCATTATTAATTTTCTGCAGTGATTCTAAAGTCTTCTGCCCTTTTTCTGTTCTTGGTCCTGATTCTGTCCTCCAGAGCCATAAGAAATAAATATAATCTCTTGACGTGGGCCTCATAGGCTGGGTAGACTAGGATGAGAGGACAACATTTCGAGAGAGTGGGAGGAGGGACCAGCAGAGGTGAATGGGGGGGGCTGGGCAGATAGAAGACCAGCCTGTGTGAATGTGGAGGTTACTGGAGAACGGGAGATAAGATTATGTGGATAGGATTACGGGAAGACATACTGGGCCTACACTAATCAGTTTCCATTGGAACTTTTAGTCAATAAAAAGTCTTTGCAAATATTTAATAGAGGAGTAAGTAATATAATCAAAACAGTATGTCTTAGGAGGGTTAACTTGGCAATAAAGAGACCAAAGAGGTAGGAAAGGGGCAGACTGGAAGAAGACCAAGTCTAAGACTTTTACAATACATCGAGACGTGTCGAAGGCTTGAATTAAGTGCTAATGGTAGAATGGAGAAGAATGGATAGATCCGAGACACCATTAACAAATGTTTATTTTAAAAAATATTCTATTTTTCCTTATTTCCAAGTTATTCATGTTTATCACAGAAACTTTTGGAAAACACAAAGAATAAATAGCCAATAATTCTACTACCACTCAAAAATAACTATGGTTAGCATTCTAGTGTGTGTCTTCGGTCATTTTTAATGGTATATGTACATGTGACATGACATTTTCTCTGTGAAAGAGAGATAGTTGTACATACTTATACAAAGATTTAGTTATACAAAGACGAACACATGTTGCCTGCCCTCAGGGAGCTTTCAGCCTAGTAAGTCAGAAACAGGTAAATTTACAAATATACGTAATGATAGAAGGGTAGACAGGGTACAGTAGAGGCCAAAGGAGAAAGTGAATGCTTTTCCCTGGGCGGGCTAGAAAAAGCATCAGAAAGGAGGCACCATGAGCCAAGCAAGTAGGAAGGATGGAAGAGCGTGTCCAAAGGCAGCAGAGGCGCTGTACGATCTGCGGTGGTCAGAAAATTGTAAATTATTGAGTGTGGAGGGAAACTGAGGCACAGTGAGAAAACGAGATGAGGTGGAAACTGCCCGGTAGGCACTGGCCTATCTTCCAGACTGCTCTTTCTGCCTCTCCCTAGGCTGCTTCAGTCTTGAGAGTACAGTCGTAGCAATACCACCAGGTAGGCCAGACTGTTAACTGCTTGGAGAGCAGAAACTGAAGCCAATAAATTGACAGTCTTTCTTCATCACAGTGTAATGAGTTTTTGGTTGGTTTGTTTCCTTGATACGTGGCTGAAAAATCTTCTCTCAATTGACTTTAGGTATTGACTAAGAAAAAATTACAAGACCTGGTAAGAGAAGTGGATCCTAACGAGCAACTAGATGAAGACGTGGAGGAGGTAAGGTGGTTGGGTGCCCCCGAGACTGTCCCTGAGCGCCAGGGGAGAATAGTGGTTCCGAGCACAAACGTTAGAGCCAGACAGATCCGACTTTGCAGCTGGGCTCTGCCACTTAACAGCTTTGTAGCTATGGACAAGTCACTGAAGTTTCCCAACACTCAGCTTCCTCCTGTGTTGGTAGGGTGTGACATTATTTATCTGCAGGGTTATTGTGAGGGTCCCATGGAATAACTTAAACAAGTCACTTTATACCTGACAGCTGCTGCTATTTTTGCCTGGCAAAAATGACATAGTCTACTGTTATAGGCAATCACTTTCAACAATTTTAGTTGCTCCTAGAATATTCCTCCATGTTTAAGTATTATTCAACGTAATATAAAACAGATATTCTTATTTTCATTCTTTTTCTTTTAAAAAAAAAAAAGATATTCTTTCATTCATTCATTTAAAACATTTTTTAAAATTTATTTTTAGAGAGAGGTGACGGGAGGGAGAAAGAGAGGGAGAGAAATATCAGTGTGTAAGAGAAACACACATCAATCAGTTGCCTGTCCCAACTGGGGACCAGCCAACAACCCAGGCATGTGCCCTAACTGGGAATCAAACCAGTGACCTTTCGGTTAGCAGACCCGGCGTTCAATACACTGAGCCACACCAGCCAGGACTGATTCATTAATTTTATAATAGTCTATTGACTTCCTTTTATGATAGATGATAATTTTGTTAAACCATTCACATACATGCCATATACTCTCTCCTTTCCCTCACTTTTCCAGTATAATTTTATCACAGTCATTTAATAACTCAGAAGTCAGTCTCTACATTAGTCTGACTGTACAAATGCTGTTCACCATAGAGCCAAGTCACTCGTCTTCGATTACTTTTCCTTTCTTGTGTAACTTGTTTTCTTGAAGTTGATAATTGACTCACTTTTGTTAGTTTTCTATGTGCCTTTTTTATTCTGCTTCCACCATCAGCTCTGTTGTGCACCTGTCAACATTGTTTTCCAAATAGAAAAATAATCTATCGGTTTACATCACACACACCCCCCACCCCGTCCCCGCCCCAAGATTTCAGTCCCAGAGAACGCCACCCTCTTGTGGTCGGATTACTGTTAGTCCACTTGCATGAATCCTTCCTAGGTCTTCCTTTGGCCTCCTGGGATCTCCTGTTTCCTAGATCACGCATCTTGCTTTTACATTATTCCCTTTTTTTGTTAAAGCACTTTTTTTTTACTTTCTACAGAAGGATAGATGAGAGGTAAATGTCTTAAAGTGTCTACATTCTAACCTCACACTTGGTTTTTAGTTTGGCTGTATTTAGAATTCTATTTTGGAAATTGTTTTTTCCTTTCAGCTGTGAAGGGATTGTTCTATTATCTTCTGAAAATCTCCTTTTAAATCTTAAGCTATTCTGATCCTGACCGTATTGGGGTCTTATCGTTTTCCTGTTCTGAATTTTCGTATGAGCCTTAGTATGTTCATTTGTTCATTTGTCATACTGAGTTTTTGAAGGCTTCTTTTAATTTATCAACTTGTGTGCCTCAGTTCTGGGATGATTTTGTGTATTTTGCTTTGATTTTGCCTTTGCTGAGGCATATGTAATGATAGGGAAAGAAAATACAGGTTATAAAAACAGTATAACTCCATTTTTTAATTTTATTTTAACCAGAGGGAGAATATTTGCCCTTTTTATATAAATGTGGGGTTTTTTGGAGCAGCACCTTCATTAAGATATAATTCATGTACCTACTTGAAATATGGTTTGTTGGTTTATAGTATATTCAGAGTCATGCAACTGTTACCACAATCGACTTTAAAACATTTTCATCATCCTTAAAAGAAACCCATACTCATTAGTAGTCACTCCCCATTTTCTCCAGGCTCCACAGCCCTAGCTACTAATATATTTTCTGTCTTTATAGATTTG
>PVKM010034052.1:0-15722 GCA_004027735.1 Carollia perspicillata
AATGTCTATTGTTAGGGAGAGGAATGCATCAGTACTTTTGAGTAGATATTTATAACCCTGAAATGGTAATGTTCCGTGCGGCATTCTTTTCTTGAAAAGTAAACTGTCTGTGAATTATTGCATATAAGCTCAAGCATTTTCAGTTATAATTTATTCTTCTTTCAGATTATATCACACATTTCTATTTTCCCTAAAGTTAGTTATAAAACAAACAGTTATGAGCTACATTTATTCTTATTTTAAAATAAGGAAACATTTTCTGTTGTAAATTTAAGCCATTCTGTTTGTTTAAATGCTGCAGTGTTAGGAATTACCTTAATTTAAAAATTAAAACAAAATATTTAGGCTTTATGTGAAAGTAGTTACTTAAACCATATGAGTGGAAGCCTCATTCTGAAGATAGTCATCATTTGAAATAAGATTTGAAATCCACCTTCTCTAATTACAAATAAAACAAACCTTGAAGTTGAGCTTTGTTATTGTTTTTAATTATGATTACCTGGGGGGAGGTTATTGTTACTTTTTTAAAAATTGATATGGATGTGGGGAGAGAGAGAGAGAGAAAGATTGACTGATATGTTGTTGTTCTACTTACAATTTATGTGTTCATTGGTTGATTCTTACATGTGCCTTGACCAGGGATCCAACCTGCAACCTTGGCATAGCAGGACAACGCTCTAACCAACTGGTCTACCTCACCCATTGTCTAGTTTTGTGTGAAACTTTATATTGTTTATATTTGGTATTAGATGGTCTTTTTATTTAAAATATTTATTGAATATATTGTGGTCTTTTCTGTAAAATGAGAAATTGGTTTGCTCATTTCAAGTTCAAATTTTATTTAATCACTTAAATAACTTTAGGAGGTATTGTACCATTTAATAGGGACTCATTTTCCTTTAATTTTTCCTTTCAGTTACTATAAAAGATTAAACTCTACAGAAGAATGCAATCAAGTGATGGCTTTTTCTTTAGAATTTGAATATGGAGGCCACAGGAACAGAAGAAGTCGACAAACTAAAAACTAAATTTATATCTGCTTGGAACAACATGAAATATAGTAAGTACTGTGTTGTGATTTTAAAATTGTATAAATCCAAAGCCATATTTGAAGATGTGTATCATCCTCCTTATTAAGTCACTGTCAATTTGTTAAGTTTCTTGTTGAATGAAATATTTATGTAAAGAATGGAGATAAGAGTATCTCCTGAAGAAACAACCGAATATCATCATAAACAGTGCTTAGAAACTCAAGCATACTATATGGTCTTTTTTTAAAGTAAATATTTCAGACAAGTTATTCAGGTGATGGTAATACCTCCATTTTTAGACTAAATTTTATGCAACCTCATGTATGAACTAGGGAGCAAGCAAAATAGGCCCCTGCATGCTCCTAGAAGTACCCTCAGGTCCTCATTTTAAGCCTAGTTACTCTTGGTTTGCAAACAAATCCAGTGAGGATCATATAATGGATTTTTTAAAATATTTTTCCTTTTTATTTATTTATAATTTTAATTTTTTTCCTTGCAGCTGACTTTCAACATTATATTATTTTCAGGTGGATGTATAGTGGTTATAAGTTACATAACCAGCATCGTGGTTATATAGCTTACGAAGTGCTACTCCCACTAAGTCTAATACCCACCTGGCACATAGCATAGTTATTACAATATTACTGACTGTGTTCTTTATTCTGTACTGTACATCCTTGTGACAGTTTTGTAACTACCAATTTGTATTTATTTCTTAATGCCTTTACCTTTGTCACCCAGTCTCCCAGCCCCCTCCCATCTAGCAACAGGTCATGTGGTAGTTTTGATGTCCATTTCAGAATGGAAACAAATGAAAGATAACGAAACCTCAAAAATGGAGAAATACTCAGCAGAACTAGTTTCAACAGGAAGACATTATAAAATAAAAATGATCAAATTTAGTAACATTCCTTGATATTGCAAATTCAGGTAAAACACATTGGCGTTGACCCTTGGTTCACTGGAAGTCATTGCCAGCTAGCTATTTAGATGGTTATAATTTGAGAATAATAACGTGACATTGCAGTTTGAAAATTATGAACATTAATTTTTAAAAAGATTTTATTTATTCATTTTTTAGAGAGAAGGGAAGAGAAGGAGAAAGAAAGGGAGAGAAATATCAATGTGTGGTTGCCTCTCATGCGCCCTGTACTGGGGACCTGGCCCGCAACCCAGGCATGTGCCCTGACTGGGAATCGAACTGGCGACCCTTTAGTTCGTAGCCCATACTCAATCCACTGAGCTACACCAGCCAGGCATGAACATTAATTTTTAAAGTTGAGATACAATTTATATACTATAAAATGCACTCTTTTAAGGTGTATGGATCAGTGGTTTTTAGTATATTCACACAGTTGTGCAACCATCATCACTATCTAATTCTAGAGTGTATTTTTCTTTTTTATTACATTTATTGGGGTAACACTGGTTAACAAAATTGTACAGGTTGCAGGTGCACAATTCTACAACACATCAGCAGGACACTGTATTGTGCATTTACCACCCCAAGTCAAGTCTCCATCCATCACTATTTTCCCTCCCTATACCCACCTCCACTGCCCCCTGCCCCCCAGAACATTTTTATTACCCCAAAAGCAACCCCACACCCATTAGCAGCTACTCCCTATTCCCCCCCAGCTACTTCCAGCCACTGTCAACCACCAGTCTATTTTCTGTCTCTGCGGATTTCCCTGTTCTGGACATTTCATGTAAGTAGAACCATACAACTTTGGCCTTTTGTGTCGGACTCTTTTCACTTAACATAATGTTTTCAAAGTTCACCCATGTTGTAGCATGTATATATCCATCCTTCATTTTTTTACATGGCTGAATAATGTTTCTTTTTATGGTTATACATTTTCTTTACTCATTCATCAGTTGATGGACTTTCAGGTTGTTTCTGCTTTTGGCTAATATGAATAGTGCTGCTATGAACATTGTGTACAAGTTTCTGTGTGAATATATGTTTTCAGTTGTCTTGGGTATATGTCTAGGTGTAGAATTGCTGGATCACGTTAACTCTAAGTTTAGCTTTTCAGGAACTGCCAAACTATTTTCCAAAGTGGCTGCACCATTTTACATTCCCACCCTCAGTGTTTGAGGGCTTGAATTACTCCATGTCCTCACCAACACTTGTTATTGTCCATTTTTTTTATTAGAGCCATCTTAGTGGTTGTAAAGTAATATCTCACTGTAACTTTGATTTGCATTTCTCTGATGAACAGTGATGTTAAGCATCTTTTCATGTACCTGTTGGCCATTTATATATATATTTCTTGAAGAAATTCCTATTCAAATCCTTTATGCATTTTAATTGGGTTGTCTTTTTATTATTGAGTTATAATAGTTCTTTATATACTCTAGATAAAAATGCCTTAGCAAATATATCATTTGTAAATATTTTCTCCTGTTCTTTGGCTGTCTTTTACCTTTCTTGGTAGTGTTCATTGAGGCACAAAACTTTAAATTTTGATGACGTCCAATTTATCTACTTTTTTAGTTGCTTGTGTTTTTGATGTCATATTTAAGAAACTGCTGCTTAAATCACAATCATGAAGATTTATGCCTGTTTCTTTTGAACAGTTTTATCATTTTAGTTCTCATATTTAGACTTTTGATTCATTTTGAGTTCATTTTTACATGTAATGTGAGGTACAGACCCATTTAAAATTTTTATTATTAGTATTTTTAATCCTCACACAAGGATTTGTTTATTGGTTTTAGAGAGGGAGAGGAGGGGGAGGTGGAGAGAAATAGAGAGAGGGAAAGAAAGAGAGAGAGAAACACTGATGTGAGAGAGAAACATCCATCAGTTGCCTTCCATACACACCCTGACCAGGGATTGAATCTGCAGCCTAGATATGTGCCGTCACCTGGAATGAAACCTGCAGCATTTTGGTGTATGGGATGATGCTCCAACTAACTGAGCTACCTGGCCAGGGGTAACTTGGCTTCCTTTTAAAAATATAAATAAGCAAATCGTGTCTATGCTTTTTGGCTTGTTTGCATTTTTAAAGCCTTATTTGTGATTTTCAGATCAGTGACTTAATGGGCTACTGATTTTTTGGTAACATTATTTTTATGTAGATAGTCTCCAAAGATGGTCCTCAGTGAATCACATCTGCGTTGTCTCGTTTTCTAAGTGAATCTGGGTTGGCCTGTGCTGTACATTAACTATGAAGTAGAGGTTGCATCCGTTCTAGGCCTGCTCACTGAAAGGCAACTTCTGCTTGTTCTGTTTTGGAGCTCTGAACCGTCATGTAACCAATTTAGGTGCCCTGCAGGAGAAACCATGTGGAGGGGCCGCGTGAAGAAGAAAGGCCCTGGGACCGTGGAAGCGAGTCGGCTCCGTCTCAGCTGAGCTGCTCCATCTGATTTTCACTACATTAACAACTCTGAGCAGCCCAGCAGCAGAGCTGCTCAGATGAGCCCGTCAACCCGCAGAACTCCCATATAAGACACAGAGTTTTCGCTTCAAGTTACTAAGTTTTGGAGTCATTTGTTAAATAGGAACAGATAATCAGAACACGGTCTTAGTTCATCTCTTAAATGTTTTTTTTGTAATTGAGGGAAAGTTAACAAAGTAAAATGAATGAATCTTAAATATACAATTTGGAAAGTATGGCATATATTTACTCCTATGAAACTTACAATCTAATCAATATATTTAAAATTTCTTTCAGACCATAAAGTTTTCCTCATCTTCTGGTCAATAGTCACCCCTCATGGACAGTCACTGCTCTGTGTCAATTTATTGAATGGCTCATTTTCTAAATTTACTTGCTTTTCTTAACTTACTCAGTTTTATTTCATTAGTTTCATTTAGAAATCATAACAATATTTAATTTGTCTCTGTCCCACCTCCCTGCTGCTATAGATTTGAGATTTAGAGGTAAAAAGCAGAAGAGATTGAAGAACAGAAGAATTCCAATGAAAATGTTCTTTCAATATATATAAGAACTTATTCATGGCTCTTTCCTATTTATGCCCAGACTAAGTTATCCCATGCCTCTGGATTTTACATCTTTTATTTTTCATTCTCTCTGCACCATAGTTTCCTGGTTCAGCATCAAGAAGCTGGGGCAGAGATAGTGGTACATTTCTTTCTTTTTAAAAATATTTAATTTATTTTTTCTTACAGAGAGGAAGGGAAGGAGAAAGAGAGGGAGAGAAACATTGATCAGTTGCTTCTTACACGCCCCCAGTGGGGGACCTGGCCTGCAACCCAGGCATGTGCCCTGACTGGGAATTGAACCAGCGACACTTGGGTTCACAGGCTGGCGCTCAATCCACTGAGCCACACCAGCCAGGAGTAGTGGTACATTTCTTAAAAGCTTCTGTAAAGATCAAATGAAACCGGCCAACTAAAACTAAATTATTAAAAGAAAACAGAACATTCTGTAAATTGAGGTTTACAGAACATTCTGTAAATTGTACGGAAGCTTTATACACCACTTTCAGAAATCCTCATTTGGCCAACATGACAGCATTATCATAGATTTCCCCAGGACGCTTTAGAGATCCACTTTTACCATAAATACCACTGTACTATCTGATCTTTTTTCTAAATTACTTCCTTGGAATATTCAAATACTTTAAGTCTTTTAATTAACTAAGATGGAAGGAAATATAAGACATGGGTAACACTTGTTGCTTTTAGGAAAACAGGTTGGTATCAAGGAAACTGAAGTAGAATTTGTGCCTTTAAATTTTATGCTGTAAGAACATTGTTACCTGTTTGAAAATAAATTAAAATTCAAGGTTTTTTCCTCTCATTTTTTTAAGTGGATAGAATGTGGTTAAAATACTTAACTGTATTTTAAAGGAGTGTAAGTGGCCTCTACTTTCAGTTCATTGCTGAAATATTTTGCTACTCTTCCAAAAAATGCACATTAGTAGTTGAGAATTGCTTATTTGAAATAAAAGAAAATGTTGCTAGCCTTTTAGTGTTTAATCTTCTAACTGCAAAATCATTTTTCTCTTTTCTCGTTTAGGTTGGGTGTTGAAAACAAAGACATATTTTAGTAGAAATTCCCCTGTATTATTGCTTGGAAAATGTTACCATTTTAAATGTGAAGGTAAGTGCTAGATTTGTAACCCATTTAAAAATGTGTAGAAATTCACTGTGTAACTGTTTTCACAATTTTTTTCTAGGTTAGTCTATTTTTGGCATATTTGTCTTTTACTTTTTTTTTTTAATTGTGGTGAAGTACACATAACATAAAATTTACTATCTTAGTCATTTTTAAGTTTAAGTTCAGTGGTGTTAATGCATTTTTAAGTTGGTGATGCCATCGCCACCGTTCAACTCCAGCACCTTTCACCTTGTAAAACCAGAACTCCACCCGTTAAACAGCGACTCTCAGGCCTCCCTTACCCTCAGCCCCTAGCAACCACCATTCTACTTTATAGGCCTGTGTTTTGGCACATTTCTTTTAAGAACCTATATTTTAGGTAAGACATAATATTTTGGACTTGTTGTATGAGTGCTAAGTAAATATTATTTCAATTGATAGCTTCATATTCTTTATCAGGTTCTCTGATGATAACTTTAAAGCAGTACCTTAGTTAACCTACAAATGATAGATTTTTCACGTGTTAAGGATGTTCCAGTTTCTGAGGTTACCTGACTTTATTTGTTGTTTCTGAAGGTCCTCATATGCCCATTTTTTCAATGATGATCATGTATTTTCTTTTAATAATTTATGCCACTTGTTGATAGCCTACTCCGCGTCGGGCGTTATGGCAGGCTCTTTGGGAAATGTCTTTAGTTCTCACAGCAAGCCTGCAAGGGAGGTTTAAGCAGCCCTGTTTTACGAATGTGCGAGTAGGGGCTTGGAGACGTTAAATGACTTGTCCAGGGTCACACAGGCATCCAATTTAAACCAAGACTGTGTCTCGCTTTGCTTATTTTTTTATTTTTAATGAAAATAGTTGACATACAATATTGTGTTAGTTTCGGGTATAAAATATAGTGATTTGACATTCCTTAAGATGTGATCCCCACAATAAGTCCACTAACCATCTATCACCATACAAAGTTATGACAATAATATTGACTCTTCTAACTGGAGGTTTACACCCCTTGTTCCCCTTCTAACCAGAGGTTTGTACTCGTCCTTCCATTCCCCACTCCTCTGGCAGTCATCAGTTTGTTCTCTGTATATGTGAGTCTGTTTCTTTATTGTTTTATTTGTTCATTTTTTTAAAGATTCCACATATAAGTGAAATCACATGGTATTTGTCTATACTCTGTCTGACTTACTTCAGTTAGCCTAATTCCTTCTAATGTTCATGTTGTTGCAAATAGCAAGATCTCTTTTGTGGCTGGATAATATTCCATTTCACACACACACAACATATATATACACACACACTTAACATATGTGTCTGTAGGTATATGAGGGGGGACCCAAAAGAACCCTGAATTATCTTCTGAAGGACAAGCCCCTTGTAGTACAGGCTTCCCCTGCTAGGTGAGTGTTCTAGGAACCCAGCTGTTCCAGCTGGTGTTGTTGTGAAAGGCTGCGTTTGGCTTCAGTGAAATTTTTGGGAGGACTCCATACATTTGCCCATTTTATGATTCGTGATTTATGAGTGCACCTGCCTGTACTGTGCTGAGTGTTCAGCAGTTTTTGACCAAAAAACAGCATGACCCCCGTGCCCCATTCTCCCTATTCAACCAGACTCTCCCTGAGAGACTTTTTTAGTGGCAGAAGCACTAAAAGGAATCAAAATTGATGAGTTCAAAAACTTTTTTGAGCTGTGGGGAAAATGTCTTGGTAGGTGTATTGCATCAAATGGAGAGTTCTTTAAGGTGACTGAAGTTTAAACGTGCAAGTATAAATGTACAATTTTAAATATATAAATTCCATTTTTGGTTCCCCCTCATGTATTTGCATACATGTTTGTGTGTGTATATATATAATATCTTTTCCACTTGTTCTTTATGTACAGTCATCTATGTCTCATTTTAATACAGGCATTTTTTCCACTATACATCTTTGCATCCACATGTGTGTTCTGCTTACATGTGTGAGATGGGGGAGGGAGAGAATGTGAGAATATGGATTATCAAGGCTTCTATTCATTTTTGATTGATCTATTTTGGTATATTATTGACTAGCAATTTTATAAAATCTTGTAAATGGCTTATAATAATACAGCTAACATTTATTGAATATATATAATGTGCCACGTGGTATTTTAAGTAATTTATTTATTTTTATTTTTAATTTTTTTGTCATATTATATTTTAAGTAATTTAAATGTATTAACTCATTGAGTCCTCACAACATCCTTGAAGGATGAGTAGGAAGTAAATGGATAAAGAAGGGATGATTGTAACTAAAAAGAATGGCATAATGAAAGCAATAGCAGTGAAATTTTAGAGAATATATTCAGGAAACAGATGTGTAGTGTAGTTTTGGAGGGAGAGAATTCTAAAAAGGATCAAAGGAGCATCTTGAAAGCTGTGTGAAAGGATTGGGTTACTTCTTTATAGGCAGAGGAGAGTATGTGGATTTGAATTGTTCTTTTTGCTTAACAGTTGGTACTTTTGGGCATATTATTTAATCTCCCTAAGTGTTAATGATACCTATTTCATATGTGCTTAATGATGTGCCTGGTACATGTACCCATTCTAAATGAAATTACTTATGATATAGGAATTTGAGAAAAAATATTAGAATTGTTTTAAAGGATAACATTATATATATATTTTGGAAGAAATACCTTGAACAGATCTTTACAGTGGGCACTGGGTGGTGAGGTCCTCAACTCAAGAGACAACAAGTAAATGATACAGGAGACACGAATGAGACAAGTAGAAGATTGTTTTGTTTTGAGCTGGGAGTGGGGATGTAAGGAAGGAGAAGGGTGCGGTAGGGAGGGAGAAGGGAGAGAGAGGCAGAAGGATGATGGGAGACCGCGTGGCCATGGCGAAGGTTCCTTGTTGACATACCTTGATCTTTAGTAAAGTCAGTGAAGTTCACGAAATGCTTGAGGTAAGAGGAGTTCTTTTGGAAAGGAGATGAATTTGTCATCTGGAATGAAAAAGACAACTCATATCATTGCAGGAGCTAGAAGCAGGGGGCACTGTGCAAGCTTAAGCTGTGGAGAATTAGCAGAAATCATGGGGCTTGCTTTGGATTTCTAAATGTTACGGAATTTTAGGTCCAAGCAAGTTTTCTAAGTTTTCAGAAGCCAGCTGGCTTCTTAACTATAATGACTACTTCTATTGAACAACAAAATTCCAGGTTTCATTTAATTATTTTTGATGACAATGTATCGAGTACGTGCTGGCTAGGACATTGATCTTGCCCAGATGGAGCATGTGATAGTCATAACTAAGCGTATGCTTTAGAAAAACAACTGATGGCTATGCAGAAGAACGATTGGAAGTCAGTTAACAAGTGAGCTATGATGACTCTGATAGAGGGCAGTAGAAATGGAAAGGAAAGAATGGATTTAAGAGAATTTAAAGTAGAGTCAGCAGCATCTGAGAATTGATTGGGTTTTGGATCTTGAGAGGCAGAGAGGAGATAGATTTAAAGACTACCATCTTGGGTGGTAGGTAACGTTAGTAACCAAATGTGGTACCTAGGGGAAGCATGGCTTTTGGGGGGATGTGTAGTGTTTGAGGAAGCCTGTTTAGAAATGAAGTGGGCTGTTCAGAATTGATTGGTTACTTATTTTCAAAGAAGTGACATTTGAGGCTAGTGGATAAGGTCACATTGCTGGAAAGTATAGCTGGACAATGAGCATCTTTAAGGTTACACAGTGATCCCTCACCTATTGCGGGAGTTACGCTCCAGAGACCCCTGTGATAGGTGAAAATCCGTGAAGTAGCGGCGCTATATTTATTTTATTATTTATATATATTTTAAGCCTTCATAAACCCTTCCCACACTCCTATACACCTTTCCCACTCTCTTATTAACCTTTCCCACACTCTTATAAACGCTTCATATTCTCTTAAACACTTTCTACACTCTTAAACCTACATAATTTTAACAATGTATAAAATTGTATGTGGGTACTCACCAGTGAAGTATTTTTAAAAAACTCATGATACAGTGAAGCCGCAATGAGTGAATCATGATACAGTGAGGGATGACTGTACTGGTGTTATCCATGAATGAAACTGAGACAGATTAGACGACATAAAGGACAAAATCCACAATAGCATATTATCATCAAGACCAAAGGAGGAGATTTTTAGGAGGAAAGGGTTGGACAAAGTGCCTAATCTTCAAAAGAAGTTGAGCAGGAAATAGCTTGGGAAGAGGCTAGGATTTGTGAGTGTGAAATGCTCATGGCTTTGAGAGAAGTTTCACTTGAATGGTAAGGGCAGAAAAGTAAAATTAACAGCAGCTAGCTTACATTACTGCGAGTGGTCTGTGTTATGCACCAAAGCCAAATTGTATTTTTTCAAAGCGTTAGTGGTTATGATGTTGGGGTAGAGAGGAATTTTTTATATAGAACATTAAAAATGCACCCCATACAGGAAAATATTGATCAGTTTAACCAAATAAAAATTTAAAATACCTACATGACAAAAGGCACCATAAACAAAGCCTAAAAGCAAGTCAGAGAGAGAAGATAGTTGCGTATGCTCCCTCTCAGTCTCCCCCATCATAGGTCCGTGTCCATCTCCCTGTCCATCTATCACCTCTCCAGCTACACTTTAGACCAAAGGTTAGTCCCCCAAATAATAAAGAACTACAGACTATTATGTGAAATACGAACAACCCAGGGGAAAAATGAGCAAAGAGAATGGACAGGTACTTTTTAAGTAGAAACTTGAGTGGCAAATCAAAAAGAAAATGCTCACCCTAGAAATAAAGGGAGTGAAAATTAAAATGAGGTAAAGATACTATTTCTTAGTCATCAGATTTGCAAGCTTTTAAATTTATCTTGCTACCTTTCTTGAACTACAAACTCTTACCCTTATGTTATGTAATTTTCTTTCCCAATGTACAATGTCATGCTGTACACTATATGAAGGGCTGTAGTATATAAATCCAAATAGTCCTCCTAGTTAGTATTATCTTGACCACCTATCAAATTTAAAAACTTTTTTTAAAGGGTACCTGTGATAGAAACAATTAAGGATTTTACCTTAAGTAAGCCTCATTTTTCCACAGATACCATGCCCCTATCTGGCTAGGATTTTCTAGATTTTCTTTTAGATGGCTCAGGACATGATGGGCCCAGTGGTCATTAAAGAAAAAGGGTAATTTGGGGTTATCTCTAGTATATCAGTTCTATTTAGGAACCAAAATGTTTTAACACAAACAGAGATAAGGCTCTCTCTTTCCTAAATTTGGGGCTGAAGAACATCTGTAGACAGCCTAGCCCAGGAACAAAAATAGTACATGAAAAAAAGGGAAATAAAAACTTCTCAAGAAGTAGAGTGTGTAGCCCAGAGGCTAGCAAATAATAAAAGCTTTTTTTCTGACCTGAAGCCAGCCCAGGGATGGAGCTTTGCCTGGGGCTCTCTCTGTAGGACAGAAGGAAGGGCACAAGCAGAATATGTTGAGGGGTCCTACTGTGTGTGCTCTTGGTTCCTGTGCTGGACACCATCTCTGCTGTTTTCAGGATCTATGTTGTTCCAAAACATGCTAAGATTATGCCCAAATGTTGTGGAACTAAGATCCCAGAATTTGGAATTTTTCGAAATATGGTTTTTGACATTTACTAAAAAGTGACATATAGGAAGTAGTAAGGTATTTAGAAGTATATTAATTAATTTTAAAAAATTTGGACATTTTCCGGTTTGTTCTATCATTGATTTTTAATTTAATTCCATTGTAATCAGAGAAAATACTTTCAGGCTTGAATCTCTTTGAAGTTATTGAGACGTACTTTATGGTCTAAATATGGTATAACTTGGTAGATGTTCTTTGCAGGCTTGAAAAGAATATGTCTTCTGTTGTTGAGTGTTGTGTAGGGATTACTGGGTCAAGTTAATTGATATTCTGTTCAAGTCTTCTCTATCCTTACCCTTAATCCTACTTGTTCTACCAAATATTGTGACAGAGATAATGAAATCTCTGATTATAATTGTGGATCTATTTCTCCTTGCAATTCTATCAGTTTTTGCTTCATTGATTTTTAAAAATATATTTTTTAATTTTTTAGAGAGAGAGAGGAAGGGAAGGAGAAAGAGAGGGAGAGAAACATCAATCAGTTGCTTCTTACACGCCCCCAGTGGGGGACCTGGCCTGCAACCCAGGCATGTGCCCTGGCTGGGAATCGAGCCAGCAACCTTTTGGTTCTCAGGCCAGCGCTCAATCCTCTGAGCCACACCAGCCAGGGGCTGCTTCATTGGTTTTGAAGCTCTGTTATTGGGTACATAAACATAGAATTTTTTATAGTCTGTTAATGAATAGATCCCTTTGTAATTATAAAAAAATTGTGGTGATATTCTTTGGTCTTAAATCTACTATGTGTGATATTAATGATATTCAGCTTCCTTTTGCCTAGGGTTACATGGCATATATTTTTTTATTCTTTACACTTTATTTGTATCTTTATATTTAAATCGTGTTTTTGTTTTGTTTTGTAGAAAGTAGTTAGTTGGGTTTTGCATTTTTATTCAGTCTGACAATCTCTGCCTCTTAAACTATTGTTTAGACTATTCACATTTAATGTGATTGTTAATGTGGTTAGGTTTAAATCTATCATATAACTATTTGCTTTCAGTTTGTTACATATGCTCTTTGTTTTCTTTTCCTCTTTTTCTGCCTTCTTTCAGATTGAGAATTTGTTGATTCCATTTTGGCTCTTTGTTGGCTTATTAGCTACAGCTTTCCCTTTATATGTAGGTTTCTGGTGTACAATTCTACAGAATCATTGTATACAACTTGTTATTGTGTTATTTTAGTGATTACTTTAAGGTTTCAGTATCCATTTTCGACTTATCACAGTTTATTCTTAAGTGACATTATACCAGTTCACACAGAGTGTAAGAGCCCTGTGCAGCATAAATAGTACACTTCACTCCCCCGCCCCAGTCTCTGTACTGTTGCTGTCATACATTTTAGTTCTTTGTATGTTATACACCCCCCAATACATTGCTGTCATTTTTGTTTAAATAGTCAAATATCCTTTAAAGAGATTAAGTATGAAGAATAAAATTATATATTTGCTTAAGCAGTTATCACTTCTGGTGTTCTTCATTTCTTTGTGTGAATCCACGTTTCCATGTGTTATTACTTTCCTTCTGCTGGGAGGGCTTCCTTTCACATTTCTTACAGTGCAGATATGCTGGTGATGTACTTCACTAGCTTTTTTGACTTTGAAAAAGTCAATATTTTACTTTCACTTTTGAAAGATAGTTTTGCTAGGTATAGAATTCTGGGTCAGTGTTTTTTCTTCTTCTTTCAGTAGTTTTGAGGATGTTGCTTCACAATCTTCTTGCCTGTTTTATTTCCAATGAGAAATCTGATGTCATCCTTATCTTTCTATGTACATATAATGTTCTTTTTTTTCCTTGACTGCTTTAAAAACATTTTTTTTATCACTAGTTTGGAACAATTTGATTATGTGGTGCACTAGTGTAGTTTCATTCATTTTTCTTGTGCTTGGTTTTTGTTAAACTTCTTGGACCTGTTGGTTTATAGTTTTCATCAAATTTGAAATTTTTTTAGCCTTGTTGTCTTAAAATACTTTTCTGTTTTTCCCTCTATTTGTTCTCCTTCTGGGTCTCCAATTACACCTACAGTTGTTCATATGAAAAATAATACAATAATTAATAAATAAGAATACAAAAATAAACTTCCCATACTCACAACTGTAAACCTACTTTTGCCCTCACCTGTGTGTGTGTATACATATATATATATATATATATAAATATATATGTATAATTACATTTCATATATCTATGAAACTAAAATCTGAGTTGGAAAAGTTATATCCACAAAGAAATTAGCTTGAAAACTTGTTTGTTAAGACTGGTATGATGCACTTCCCCCTATTTGGGGATAGGAAGGAGAATCGAAATTTTTTAAATAATGTATTTTATTGATTATTCCATGATAGTTCTCACTTTCCCCGCCTTCACTCCCCTCCACCCTGCACACCCCCTCCCACCCACACTCACCCCTTTAGTTCATGTCCATGTGTCATAAGTTCTTTAGCTTCTACATTTCCCACACTACTCCTGCCCTCTCCCTGTCTATTTTCTCCCCACCATCTATGCTCCTTATTCTCTGTACCTTCTCCCCTCCTCTCCTCCTCCTACTCCCCTGTTGTTAACCCTCCATGTGATCTCCACTTCTGTGGCTCCACTCTTGTTTTAGGTGTGGTTGTTAATAACTGTGAGTTTGCTGTCCTTTCACTGTTCATACTGAGAATTGAAGTTTTATACAAAAGTAATGCAGGGAAAAAATGTACAGTGGTGTAAATCTGACAAAATACAATTAAATTTAAATGCAGATACACTCTAATGCCAGTAGGGGATGAGCTTTTACTTCTTCCGAGAATAACTTCCAAAGTAGTATGCATTGTTTCAGGCCTATCTCTCTCTCTGTCTTGTTCTCTCTTTTTTTAACCTTATCTGAGAAAATGCTTATTGATTTTGAGAGAGGGGAAGAAAGGGAGAGAGGGAGAGAGACATTGTTCAGACACCTCTCATGTATGCCCCGACTGGGACCGAGCCCACAACCCAGGAATGTACCCCAAGCGGGAATTGAACCTGTGACCTTTCAGTTCACAGAATGGTGCTACATCTGAGCCACGCCAGCCAGAACAGGCCTATATCTCATAAAGATATACTTTTTTTCCTAGAAACATTCAATAAAAAGTGCCTCTCCATTATGTTCAACAATGTCTTGTCAACTGAAATTCAGCAAATAAAGACAAATAGCTTTTTCTCAGATTTCTTATTTGCTGACTTTCTGTTCATCCATCTACTCTAAGATAAAAATGGAAGTTAAAAATTCACATTTAGGTCCTTGAAATTAATGTATAACTGACACTAGTTTATTAACCCGATCGCTGAAAAAGGCCAATCAAATGACTGAAATCACGTATGGCTAGAACGCTTTCAGCAGAAGGGGCTCTGTCACTTACCCCTTGGCAACCTAGTTGCAGTCCCCATTGGACTGGGGTTCTGAGGTTAGGCTGGCTGACTGTGCTGTCATCTAGAAATATTATCGAGCATGAGCTATACTTTTTAGTAAGGCTCCCAGGAGGTACATGAAGGGGAAGGAAAATAGAAGAAAATGTCACAGTAAGTTAAACCTATAAAAGTGTAGTTTTTCCTTAGTTGAAATGTCAATTGATTAAGCATTATAATTTTTCTTATGTTCCGTGAACTGCTTGAATGTGATATCATGTTAGATACTCTAACTTCACGGGCGAGATGTGAGGAATGGGTTATAGAATGCTGTCCTTGATATAATACCTATAATCAAACCTGGTAGGCACCTATTATAAATCTCCTTTATCATAATATAAAAAGTTTAGAATAAGATTTCAGTGTTTTATTTTCTTAAGCAATAAAAAGCAGCTGAGATTTTCTATTTCTACTATTCATTTACTATAATAAAATGTAATGCCTTATATAATATGGAAGGAAGAGCATTTTATTGCGGTAAATGAAAGCCAGTGATAGATGCTTGTTCAGGAGACAGTGTGACAAAACAGATGTATTTGAGTCAGAGGAGTGAGTTGTGCCAG
>PVKM010034053.1:0-15703 GCA_004027735.1 Carollia perspicillata
CACTCCAAAACAGTGATTTTTAACAGAAAAGAATAGCTGAACACATGGCTACATAGAAAATTTCCCTTAAAGATTATGATGCTCATTTGGCTATAAGGAACCAGGGAATGACAGGGACCTTGCCTGCCTTCATGCTCTTTGCTCAGAAATGTAACTGGCAGATGGAGACTGCAGGGAAAAGAAACAAACACTGCCTCTCCTCTCAGACCAAGACAGACCACTGTTGTGGTCCAATGTTACTAAAATGAATATGCCCTATTTTCAGGTGGATGGCATGACAGGGACCATTGAGAACTACCCCTCTGCATATGACATGAACTATTACCATTTTAAATGCTTCTTTAAGACTGAGAGAAGTAAATCATTATAAATAATATTGCTGCAAACATAATAATAGGAACTCACTGTCATGAAAGCTGTGTTAGAAGTTAGCCCATAGCATCCTAACCTGCCGCATTATCTAGAGTTCTCAACTCAGTGGTTTGAAGAGAACACAGTAACTATCCATGAACTGAATAAAGTTTAGAATGCATATTCTCTCTGAAGAAGGTGGTTATTATGAATGTATTTGTGGTTTTACTTCTTAATCAAATTAAAATTCTTCAAATTTTCTACACAATTTAAAAAAACTCAAAAGCTATAATTTCAGACATGAGTTTAAATTCTTGATCTTCCACAAACTAGTGTGTGAATCTAGAAAATTTGGTTAAGTTCTCTAATAGAAAATCCACTTCCTTATCAGTAAAATTAGAATAATTATTTTAAAGCACTATCACAGCAACTGTACAAATTATGCCCTCAATAGTAAATGGTAGGTATAATTTTTACATGAAATTAGCTGTGTAGGATATCAACCAATAAGTCTAGGTATATTTAAATATGTGTTTGATTCAAGAGGAAATTTGTTTATTTAATTACAAAGATAATTCAAAATAAATAAACACAAGTGCTTAGTTTGATAGTTATTAATAAATTATTCTAGGTTTTTGCTAAAGAAAGATGAAACTAAATGATAAAGAAATTATTAATTATGAATTCCTTTTCTATTATCAGTTTTATGAAATAGAAAAGAATTAAACATCCACCTTTTTATCCTAAACACTTATAATTTAACTTAATAAGTATATTCAAATTATGGATTTGTGTTTTGTTTTCTTGGGGGAAAATTTGTCAGTATACAATGTTAATCAAATATTAATTACTACTTGCTCTAACCTGCTGAAGTGTATGAAATGCTAACATATTCAGAGAAGAAAAGAAGCAAGTATAAAAAACTAAAAGGAGGCATACATTAAGGAAAAAAACTTTTCTAGTGAAACTAAAAATTACTTTTTTGAAAGCATAAGAAAACATAGAGTTGGTTATATCTTGTAAGAGGTCTGGTACCACCCTTTGTCTGTTTTTGTCTTTTCAAAATGCATGACACAAGGAGAAAGACAACTGCAATTGCTCAATGACTAACAAGGAATTTTAAAGAGACTTAAAAGTTGAGTGTCAGGTACAATAAAGAATTTCTATTCTTATCCTCAAATCACTTTAAGAACTTAATTTGCTTCTAGTGGTTTAGCTGAATCCAAATTAAAAATAGAATAAAAATTTGTGGAAGAAAGTTATTTTTCTTCATGAAAAAGTGCTCATAATAGTAATTTAGAACTGAAATGCCATACGGAGTATTTTATTTTGAGTGTCTTTACCTTTAATTTTAGAAACAACAATAGGCAAAATAAATTGTGTTACTATGCTCCTACTTATCAATGACTGATCATGAAATAAGCACATTGGTATGGCATGAGTGTGTGATTGATAATATCAAAATAGAACCAGAGTTTAGTATCTTCAATTTAACTTTATAGTATAAAAAAGTAAGAAGAATCAAATATACTCCTGGCTGGGATGCTCAGTGGATTGAGTGCCAACCTGTGAACCAAAGGGTCTTTGGTTCGATTCCCAGTTTGGGTATATGCCTGGGTTGTGGGCCAGGTCCCCAAGGGGGCACATGAGAGGCAACCACGCATTGATGTTTCTCTCTCACTCTTTCTCCCTCCCTTTTCCCTCTCTAAAAATAAATAAATAAAATCTTAAAAATTAAAAATCATGTATAGATGAAAGGGAAAAGGTAGATTAACTCTTTTTAGCTCTGATAACTCAAAAATATGTTTTTGAAGGACCAGAGGAAATAATGCAGTTAAGAATTAAGCAAACTTCAAGGATCTTGCATTGCTTTATTTTTATTTAATGTAACTATTAAAATTTATGGGCAAATGAATGAATATTTGGTTTTATTATTATTAGATTATTTCTTTTCTTTTTCTAAGGAAGAAAATTATTTTTATCACTAATATTCTTCCCAGCTTAGTTACAAGATACAAAACTCTGATGCTGTCTTTTAGAGAAAGGGAAGCTGATCAATTTTTGTTAAGAAAATGTCAACTTAAAACAACTACGAGATAGACTAATGAGGAATGATCATTATTTCTTCCAAAATAAACATTTCCACACTTTTGTCTCCCTCAATTTGGAAATGAAATTTTGTATGTCCATGTGTTCTCAGTAATTCACTGTCAACAATTCAGGGTAGAAATGAGCCTGGATTAGCAGTCAGAAAACCTGAAAGTTCTCTCTTGGCTCTTAATCTAGCTTAATACTTGGGGATGAGGCACTACTTTATAAAACATCATACTTTTTTCCAGTTTATTTGAAAAGTAATTGGCATAAATTATTATATAATTTTAAGTTATATACTGGTTCTAATAGTTCGTTTATGTGGAATAGTTTATTTCCCATCAGTCAGTTTGCTCCTCTCAGAGCACTATTCACTTTGACTATAATCTTTTTAAAAGAAAGCCCTCAGATTTGAAAAATAAGACTAAAATACATTAGCAATAAAATATGATTTTCCTGAACATTATACTTCTTAATGTTCATTAGTTACCATTTTTTTTAGCAGATGCATCACAATGAGTTCATGGCATCTCTGATGCTTGCTCTAAAGTATTCTGTGTTCATTATACTGCACATACACTTGCAAATGGAAACAGAATTTGTAGGAGAGATATTATGAAATGATGATAGGTAGGCAGATAGATAGATATCAAGACCATGGATCGAACGATAGTGCTGGCGGCTCTCCAGGCAAGTTTGAAATTCATCAGACAGGCCAGCAAGAGCGGGAGCGTGGAAACTTGAACAGGAGCTGATGCTACCAGTCATAAGTAGAATGTCTTGTTCCTTAGGGAAATCTCAATCTTCAACAGATTGAATCAGGCTCATCTAGATTATCCAAAATAATCTTTTTTTTACCCACTGATTGTAAATGTGACTTACATTTATAAAACACTTTCTCAGCAACACCTAAATTAGTGTTTGATTGAATAACTGAGCATGATAGCCTAGCTAATTTGACACATAAAACTGACCATCACAGAGACTCATCCTCACTCTGAAAATGATTAATGGCTGTTGGGAGTGCCGTATTCAGAGGGATTCTGAGGTTGTGTTAAGAACAGCACATTAAGAATACTTAGCAATATCTGCTAAGGGAGAGGGAAAAAGGAATGGCCACATGTGACATTTGCTATTCCTGATCTAGTAACGGAAAAGATAAACATAAATACTAGTAACGTGTGGAGAACTATGATTAGTATCACAGCAGACTCATACACAGCACTATACTATGAAAAAATGTAGCTGTATATCACAGTATGAGAACAGTCTTTCTAGGTCAATAATGTATATTTGAAATTTTCCCAGTAGTCAGTTTTTTAATGAAAATATATGATTTAGTAAATTTATTGAGTAATAAAAATAATATCTAAAAATGTCTAAGATGGATGAAATGTTCCTCATTTGGAATTTAAGTCATTCAAAGTGTTTATCGCATGCATTGGAATCATAGCACGCTGTGCGGTTAGAATATATTAGTAAAAAGTATCTCAAGTCAGAGGAGAGAATTCACCACCTTACTACTCTGTTTGAATATTTAAGGAAACATTTGAAAATTAGTAAATATTTTAATCCTTTGTTTTTGAAAGGGTTTTCTTAGACTAAAACCTTAGACAAAATACTTAAACTGAAATTCTGAATAAACAGTTGTTTCCAGATGCTAAGTCCAATATATTCAGTACTTTTGAAGCCCTCAATTCCCCTTTTAATTAGGTGATGTTTCTTTTTTAAAAAATAAATGCCATGACTGATAATAGTTATGTTTTTTTTTTCATGCAGAGGCAGTAAAACTAATTAAAATAACCATGATTGAAGACAATAGAAAAGAAAGAAAGAAAAACACAGAGAAACATGTTGCTTCTGTAAGTAAGAAAATACAGTAAATGATCTAGTCATGGAAAGAGTAGAGAAAGTTTTTCAGGTTGTTAACGCACTACAAGATGAACATGAAAACACAGAACTTACCACATGCAGGTACTCAAAAACCGTTGTGTAAGAAATTTTCTAGAACAGCATCCTATTAAGAGTAACCCAGGAGGGTGTTCTGGATCCATGACTCCACTCTTACTGAGACACAACTCCACAGAAGTTTCTGCGTGCTGCCCAGCCGCCTTTCCCGATCTGGTGCACATTCTCAATGTTCAGTCTCTTCTGACCCCATGCTCGACCCTTTATTCTTTTTCTTCTTGATCTAATATGGGTCTTGCTTTGTACCTTGAGTATAATTCTTCACCAGACCCCAACAGTGCTCAAGGTCCTTTTCCTTCTCAGGACCCTCAGGGTTCCAAAAAGCCCCGTCTCGACCACTTGGAGAGCCTTTTTTGTTTTCTGCTGATGGGTCAGAATGTCAGCCAGCAAAATCTGTCTGAGCCCCAAATATTTGACCTTGCAATAAGTCAGTATAAAACTGAGAGGATTTTATACTGACTTATATTCTCTTCAACTATTCTTCTTCCTCCTTCTTCTTAGGGCTATTATCCCCACATACAGAAATTCTCAAGCCTGATGCCTCTTTAATGGTGTTTACTTGACAAATGGTCTAGCACAAATAACACCCCATTTTATTACATAAAAACCTTTTATCACGAAATCATAAGCATGCAATTCTGTAACATAGCTATCACACTCAAGCACACCATATGACATTTTTTGGTGACATGTTCGTATTGCTGTCCCTCTCATGTGAGGCATTCACATACCCCACTAACCATACTCGGGCAGGTGTTACTTCTGCCAGACCCTGTATATTAAATGTCTAAGTGAATGAATGGAGAATACTGCTGGTGCAATACTTTATTGTCCAGTATCCCTTAAGTCACTGCCATTCTCCCAGTTCCACATCTTTTTTACCCTATAAATTCTCCAAACTTCATGCTCTATGTTTCCTCACTCAGATAGATTCAAAGAGTATAAGGCGGGAATGAATCTGATAGATGCTTTGAGTTCGATACATGGTTAAAAAAGATAAACCAGAGGTTCTCAACCACAGGGATTCTGCCTGCAGGGTGTGAGCACAACTAGAGGAGTGGCTGCTACTGACACCTAGTGGGTACAGGCTGGGGATTCTGCTGAACATCTTACCGTGCACAGGACAGCCTTCCCCCAAGGCAAAGAAGTGGCCAGTCCGAAGTGTCGCAGTGCTGGAGCTGAAAAACCTTGAGAGAAATTAAAGGAGACTTAAAACTACTTTTATTTTTGGTGTGAATGGGTAAAACAGACAGAGCTGAATTATCAGTTTACATTTTGACTACAAAGAAAAAAAGCTTAAATTTCTGAGAGATAAATTGTTTAGCTAAAAGAACTTTCTAAATCTAAATTGTTTTAGACATACCCAGAGTATGTTGGCATTTTTCTGGCCAACATGGTTTTATGCACATTCCTGCCTATGGGCAGTTAGGAAAATGTGAGAACATTTCAAGATTTTGGGGACATTATTAACATTCTGGGAACAGATATCTGTTCACAAACAAACAATCAAAACCCAAATGGCAGAATTCTGCTTTGAGACTTTCTCCTGATTTTCTTTTACTATTGGTGATTATGATATTATCTTTTTAATAATATATCTGTATTATATCTTCAATCTCATCAAAGCAGGTTAAAATATTTGATGTTACCAGCAAAATAGCCTAATGATTGGCGTAAAAAAAATTAGCTCATTTTGTCAAATCCTTATTTGACAAATCCTCTATGGAAAATAACTGCAATTGCTATATGATTTGAAGTTAATTTGTACTCAACTATTTGGGTTGATTTGTATTCTTCATCATTTGAGCAATAAAATGTCCTTTAGAGTGATAGCTATTTTAACACAAAATCACAGGAATGCCATTTTCTAATACTTTGGTGTACGTAAGCTCCTTCCCATTTTTGGAAAACAGAGCTCATCCTTGTGGCTATGTAGTTTTCCTGCTCATTGTGTTGTCTGTCTTGTTTTTACTGAAAATAACATTTAAAAATTATTTTTAAAAAGAAAATTTAGGTAAACTTTACACTTGATGTTAAAAGGATTGCTTTTTTGAGAATTATAAATTACAATAATTTTAATTAAACTATAACAATTTCCTGTATTAAATGATATTTTGGCATTCTTTGATTATTTGAAGTGACCAATATGAATGGTTTGAAAAATTCTATTTTTTCCCCGAGTATTAGTGATCTCTACCTTCACTTAGTTTAGGAGACAATGTTTCCTTCTATTTTGGATTAAAGCTATGCATGTACATGTCTTACCTTTCTTTTTACATTTCAAACTTTAGGGAAAAAATGTGTCCTTTTTAACCTTGCACCTCCTGGCACACTCAGCCAAATTTTGGGAAAATAGATTTGCATATAGAAGTCTCTCTCTCTCTCTACACACACACACACACACACACACACACACGACATGTATCTTCTATATCTGTAATTAAAGTGAAACTGAATTGATACTCTAGTGTAATAGAAAAAACACAGGAGTAAGACAAAATTTGATATTGCTCTGGCATTAATGAGCTATGTGACCTGAGGCAATTTATCTAATCTTTTGGGGCATCAATTCTTCTAGTCTATGTATGATTTCTTTTTTTTTTTACCTATCCACCTAAATATAAAATGAGCTATGAGTTCTATTCCCATTTTGTCTCAGAGATAAGCAGACATAAAGAAGCCTTATTCAGACAAAAATACCTGCTGCTGCCAGCTTTAATCAGAGTCTGCAAGTCATGGTCCTCCAGCAGCTGCTCTTGTAAGTGGAGAAAATAGTTGATGACAGCTTGATGGCCTTGGAAGCCTCTGGCGGTTACAGCTTTTCATGGCCTTTCCAGAAGCGCTCTCAGAGTCTGTTCCTTTTCAATGGGGCATCCAATCTGATATATCACTAGTGCTCACTCTAGCTTGTGCCAGGCAGGTAGGTGGGTGACTGGAAGAGGTCCATCTAGGTAAATGTAAGGGTGTTTGTCCACCAACAAGGAAGAAAAACCAAGAGCAGTTGGTAATGAAACCCTGTGTTCCAGCTCTGACCCCATCCTCCTATACCCTGCTTTGTGATGCTGGGACCGGGACTGTGCCCTTGTTAAGCTATGTTACTAGGAGACTTAGAGAAAGGCTGGAAGGGTGGAGGAGAGGAAAAGAGGTGATTCTTTCCTTTTTGTTTTCCCTTTCTGTTAGTATCACCCTAGCTGTACTAGTTGGTCCAGTTTCCAATTAATTCTGTACTATCAGTACCAGTGTCATTGTTCTCACAGTCAGCCTGGTTAGAGGGTAAACCCTTTCTAAAGTGTTGTATGAGCCCCAGAGTGTCCCTACTCCAAAACTCTGGGTCCTGACAACCCTAACCTTATTTGTTTGTGCCCCTGCCCCAGCTGCTTTTGCATTATCACAATGTTACTTTGGTCATCCCTTTTACCTTTTCGGCCCTCCACACCTATATACCCAATTCCTTAAATGATTGTTTTTTCTGGCTGGATTAAAACTAATATAGGGGCCACATTCAAATATACAAATAAGCAGATATACAAGGTCATTAGCCAAAAATGGAAACCTAAACATACGTCTGGGACTTGAAGGTGGAGCTTGGGTTCCCCAATATGCACATACATATATGTTTGCATGCATGTCATGTGTGTCTCTAGGGCCTGGCAAACTAGAAAAATATCCAGTTTATCTAAAGTCCTAAATAGGGTGGGAATCCAAGGAAGTTACTAATACAGAAACTTCAGGATTCTTAAGATAGCAAAATAACCCAACTGCTGACTTCATCCAGCAACATGAACCATGCATGAACCACAGGAATAAAAATAAACTTGGTTTCTCTGAACAAAACAGAATTAAAAATATAGTACAACATGGAGAGAACAAAGGCTTTTTCCATCTGCCACATTTATGAGAGGTCAAGGCTAAAGCTAGCCACAGGCATGAGTGAAAGAAGAGTTTTAATTTATACTCCAACACCCATTGCCTTTGGACAAAGAGTGCCTTCCCTTCACCTCAGGAATTGGCAGCAACATTCCCTTCTCCTTGGGTTTCTGCAAGATATAGAAGACTGTCAGGAAAGGAGGTAAAGAAAACAGGCGTGGACTGAGATGCCACCTTCTGGCCCTCATTCTTCTGCTTCTTACTACCAGGCGTGATAGATTACAAATCTACAGGGACTGCCTCCTCCCAATGTTCTCATTTTGAAGAAAAATGAAGATGAAACTTGACGAGAGAGTTGCCTGGGGCAGTGGAAGCAGGTAGTCATGATAAGCAGCGCGTCTGTCCCTCCTGGGACTCTCCATCCCAGGAAACAGGTGGGACACATGGTAAGAGTCCACTAACTGAAGAAGACATGTATATCACACCAGGAATTCTCCCAGAAAGAAGCAGAAAAGAAGAAAAAAAAGAAAATGTAATAAGAACAAAAAGAATACATAACTTTAAATCAAAGAAGAAAACATTTTCTCCAATGGGAGGGGATAAGGGAAATGAAAAAAAAAAGTGAAGTCTGAGAAAATATGAAATGAGATAAAAAATCATAAGATAATAATTATAATACATACACAAGTTATCTCACCAATTAATAGTCATGAAAAGCTCAGTAAGTTATAAAATACCAATAGCATGTGTACTATGTTTTTTGTCATAATGATGTAAAGGTAGAAATTAATGACAGATTAATAAAAATCCAACACATGGAACCTATTATCTCATATAATAATTCTTGTATTTAAAGGCAAATTAAGAAATACATAAAGATGAATATGATGAGCGCTAGATATTACATTTTTGAGATAGAGCTAAAGGTGTAGTTAGACATTTAGAGTTGTAAATATATTTATTGTAAAACAAATAAAGTTAACTAGGGGAGCAAAAGATTCAATTACAGTAATTGAAAAAAAGCAGTTAAGGGAACCCAGAGACTCAGGCGGTAAGGGAATGGGTGTGTGTAGTAGGGGGAACTGGGGCTCCAACTTGGAGATTTGGTCTCAGGTGGCTGCTTAATGGCTAGAAATGAGGCAAAAGATGAAAGATGGACTTAGTCATGACTGGGAGATAAATTTCCATAGTTTGAAGAGAGACATCTTTAAATTTCTCATGTGCCCATGACTTTGGTCTGACCAAGGTAGAGGCTGAGCAGGCAAGGTGGGAAGAACAGTGCTCGTGGCAATTCAGTTCGGTTCAATGGCTTGGTGGACCTTTGGTAAGTTACTTCTCCAAGCATTTGTCAAAAGGAGATAATAGCAGGTTCTACCTCACAGGATTGTCCTGAGGATTAAACATGGTGATTCATGTCAATCACTTGAAATAGCAGAAAGCATTCTATAAGTTGTTATTATTACTGTTACAATGGATTTTTAGAGTGTTTTACAGCGCATGTATACATTCGAGGAATTCATATACATTGAATGTATAACTGAGGTATTGTACTTCATACTTTGTATTGATTACCTCACACCAGTTATTTGTGACTATTTTTTAGCCTCATTTTATTTTATTTTTTAATTACTTTATTGTTGTTCAATTATAGTTGTTTGCATTTTCTCCCCACCACTCCCTAGCCCCATTTTAGAAGTTAAAAATTTGAGGCTCAGAAAGGCTATATAGTTAACCACAAATCATATAATTACAAAGATGGGTTCAAGCTAAATATTATGGCTGCACATAGCTAAGAGAGATCACACTCAGCTGGGGACAATTATTCACCCAGATCACTGTACATATTTTTAATCTCTTACCATTAAGTTAATTTTCTTAAGGTCCTATCCCAGGCTAGTGTGTGCATAGTTGGCCACTCTTTATTCATAGCTTTGTTTAGCATGGAATATTTTTCATAGTTTACATTTTTCAGGCTTTATTCCTATGAGACAGCATTTTTTTCTGGAAGATGGTAAAGGATTTAACTCTATTTAACTAGGGTCGAAGGGACCATCTGTGTAAGAACTGATATTTAAGTGAAGATGTCCTTTGTAATGGGCCCAGGAAAAGGCTTTAAACTAAGTTTGAAGAACTTAAGTTGAGAGCTACCAGGCAAAAAAGACAAGACTTTTTGAGCCTCAATGAATAAAAAGTGGCCTTTGTCAGCAAGGGTAAGAATACATATTGGAAACTTTCAAAAATGGAAAGGACACTTATTTTTATTTTGTTTAGTTTGAAAATTGCATGCAAGCTGTAATACAGAAGAGATAGAACCTCAAAAATATAAGGAAATAAGTCCCGAGACCAGAGAACTTTCCACTTGGGTTTCACCTAAAAGCTTATCTATGTTGACAACTTGTACCCTGTTTCAATCAGGGGTGTTATCAAATTAAACCAGAACATTTTGCAGGATTTTCCAAGAAGAAATTGCATAATGCGTTTCTGAGTCTATTTCGTTAGGTTGTGATTTGAGTAATAAGAGACCTTCAAATTCTTAAGGACAAGGATTACCAGCATTTTCAAATAGAGAAAAATATCAGAGTTCACAGAATTTTTTTTTATTCATTCAGAAAGCTTGCACTCTTTGGTGATACAAAACTACAAATAAGCTTTAGGAATATAAAGGTTATTTTATTTTTACAGGTCTTAATAGATACTTAAAATAATTGCTTATTTTCCTATCATCATGAAAAAGGCAGAAAACCTTGTTTTTTATAAAAATATTTTATTATTTATGCTATTATAGTTGTCCCATTTTTTCCCCTTTATTTCCCTCTGCCCTGTACCTGCCCTTCCACCATCATCCCCCCAACTTAGTTTGTGTCCATGGGCTATGGACATGACCCATGGGCTTCTCCATTTCCCATACTATTCTTAACCTCCACCTGCCTATTTTGTACCTACCATTCATGCTTCTTGTTGCCTGTAACTTTTCCCCATTCTCCCTTCCTTCTGATAACCCACCATGTGATCTCTATTTCTGTGAATCTGTTCCTGTTCTAGTTGTTTGCTTAATTTGTTATTGTTTTGGGTTTTTTTTTTTTTAGGTTCTGTTGTTTATTGTTGTCAGTTTGTTGTCATTTTACTGTTCGTATTTTTGATCTTCTTCTTTTTCTTAGATAAGTCCCTTTAACATTTCATATAATAAGGGCTTGGTGATGATGAACTACTTTAACTTGACCTTATCTGGGAAGCACTTTATCTGCCCTTCCATTCTAAATAATAGCTTTGCTAGATAGAGTAATCTTGGGTGTACGTCCTTGCCTTTATGACTTTGAATACTTCTTGCCAACCTCTTCTTTCCTACAAGGTTTCTTTTAAGAAATCAGCTGATAGTCTAATGGGAACTCCTTTCTAGGTAACTGTCTCCTTTTCTCTTACTGCTTCTAAGATTCTGTCCTTAATTTTAATATGGGGTAATGTAATTATGATGTGCCTTGCTAGGCACTTCCTTGGGTCCAACTCCTTTGAGACTCTGAGCTTCCCGGACTTCTCGGAAGTCTATTTCCTTTGCCAGATTAGGGAAATTCTCCTTCATTATGTTTTCAAATAAGTTTTCAATACCTTGCTCTTCCTCTTCTTCTGGCACCCCTATGATTTGGATATTTGAATATTGAAAGTTGTCTCTCCTTGTTTTTTTGAATTCTTGTTTCTTCATTCTGTTCTGGTTGAATGTTTATTTCTTCCTTCTGCTCCAAACTGTTGATTCGAGTCCTAGTTTCCTTCCCATCACTGTTGGTTCCCTGTACATTTTCCTTTATTTCACTTTTCATAGCCTTCACTTTTTCCTGTATTTTGCAACCATACACAACCATTTCTGTGAGCATCCTGATTACCAGTGTTTTGAACTGTGCATCTGTTAGGTTGGCTATCTCTGCATCACTTAGTTGTATTTTCATTTGGGCCATTTTTTTGTATCAGTATTCCTGTTATGTGCAAGGGGCAGAGCCTTAGGTGTTAGCCAGGACAGGGCAACCCACATCTTTGCTTTGTGATGCTGTATGTGGGGGAGGGATCCGAGAGAGAATAATGGCACTTACTCTGCTCTTTGTTGGATTTAAGTCACTTCCCCTGCTACCCACAAGCAAACTGGGCCCTTCTGATGCTGATTCCCAGGTGGAAGGACCCCGTGGATCTCTCTAAGGAACACTCCTGTGAGGCTGGAAGTTTCTCCTGCTGCCTCAATCACCCCAGTTTTTTTCAGTCAGAGGCTTTGAGGCTTTATTTCCCCCAGCTGGAGCCCTGGGTTGCTTGGTCTGTCTCACTCCCCAGTTGTTCCTCCTGATTTAGCCGTTCGCAAATGTGGGACTGCCCACACTGCCAGCCACAGTCTCACTTGGTCCTCCTGAGACCATCTTGCTGAGCATCCTCTCCACCCCTACTGGTCTGTAAGAATGTTTCTTCTTTAACTCCTTGGTTGTCAGACTTCCACACAGTTCGGTTTTCTGGCAGTTCTTGTTGTTTTTTTTGTTTTTAAATTTGTTGTTGTCCTTTTGGTTGTGTGAAGCGGCACAGTGTGTCTACCTACACCTCCATCTTGGCTAGACAGAACCTTGTTTTATAGACTGAAGTATGAATTTGTTTAAATAGGTTAAACTGCTTCAGGATCAGGTGAAGATGGGCAAAGGAAGAAAAAGTGGGGACAATTATAATAGAATAAATAATAAAATATAATTTAAAAAGTAAATATTCATTAGAATATTAAAAAAAGAATGAGACTAATACCAGGGGTAGCTTTGTGAATGACATGATTGTATAATCACTATGCCATACATCTGAAACTAATATAAAATAATATCAAATGTCAATTGTAATTAAAAAATAATATTAAAACATAAAATATTGGGTGGAGCATATTATCGATTCAGATATCTACATATTCTTTATTTTAAAATGGCACAAACACATAAGCTAGCATATTTTTGCTCTAAAAAGTGGTGTTTACATTTACATGGCAAAATATCGCCTGTTAATGTTTATGTGTATGTGGGTTAATTTCTATATTTTTATTCATAAGGGTCTTTTAAAAAAATTATTTATGACTCTAGGCTCCAATAATACTTGATAAATTATAAAGAAGATGTACTATGCAACTGGTTATAAAAAGTCATCCTTCAATGTTTTCATCGTGGTCCTAATCCTTTCACGTGTAACAACAGCTTTAATTCTGTGATCTTTCTTGTGTTATCTGTACTTAACGGCTAATGGTACAATCAATTTACCAACCATTTGTCACTGTGAACCTCACTCAGTGTAACATTACCAGTTGTAACACCATAAAGTAGGAGGTGATGTGGCAGTTTTTAAAAAACAGCTTCTTTCATAGGAATAATGAATATGGCACAAGCAAGGTTGAACAGCCTACACAACTTTGAAGCATGAGTTTCTGGGGAAACTCTTCTAGGGAAGAGTTAGTGAAGAGTCAGGGAACAAGAAAGTAACTCTAACAATTGTTTCTACGGAAACAAGAGGAGGTGAGCAAAATGAATAAGGATAAAGTTGATACTACGAATCTTGAGTGAAATTCATTCCAGTTAAACTTACTGGGCACCTAATTTTTCAGAAATTATGTTAGGATGGTATGAGGGACAAGAATGGGAATTAAAAAATTGTGGTAGCTGAGGATAAATCTGGTGAAGCATATTTATCCATGGGTGAGATCTGTATTTTGAGTGCAACTGAAGTTCATCTTTTGGCACATATTCAGAGGCTTAAATTTTTAAAAAGTTAATGCATTATGATTATATATTCATATATAATATATATATTATTATATTATATTACAGATATATTCAAACAGATATATTCAAAACAGATATATTCAAAAAACAATTTTGCAGAGTAGATCAAAAGATAATTAAAATATCTCATTGATAAAGAATTAATTAATATTGTGTTTGGATGGTTTGCTCTTTATCACTTTTAAGTATTGTATAAAGCTCATCCGTGCACAATTCCAACAGCCTCATTGTTCAAGAGTTAGTAATTCTCAACAAGAAGTCCACATCAGGATCCTCTGAAGAACAACAGAAGTTATTGTTAGAGAGAGGAGTGAGGTAAATAAAAAAGCAAGACCATATGTGCACATCAAAACCACTTCAAATTCCGGAATCTTCCGAAACCTAAAAATAGTCACATAAATTAAAATAAATGTAAATTCAAAAATAAATTTTGCAAGTTGACAATAAATCACTTGCTATTTATAGTCAAGGAAGAAGTTTTTAAAGCTAGAGAGAAAATGCTCTTCCAGCACTAAAAGATGCTTATCAGAAACTGACAGGACAGGGGTTATACATTCAAATGTACCAAGATTAAGCTTTGGATTCCCCAAGTAAAAATAACTTGTTCAGCAGAAATGGTTTTTATGTTGCTTGTTGGGCTGCTTTAGAATCAATTCTATTTATCTTTGGCATCAGCCACGGTTCTGAGACTGGATATTTTTTAGTCAGAAAAAAAAAATCAGAAATACTGGATTCTAGAATTTTCTTGATGACAAAAATGCTTTTTATTATACACTGACTTGACCTACCTTTAATTAATTCTAATATAGTCATAAGATGTAACTTTAAACTCAATTTTAATGTTTATATTAAATCTAGAACTCCATAAAAATACTTTAACTTATACACAAAAGAAGTGATTTATTACATATAAGATATCTCTTTTATTCTCCATATTTTTCAATAGCTAACAATTAATTTTTATGAAATAAAATAAATTTAAGAAAAAGATTTAAATCTGCATGGCTTTTTTCTTTTTTCTCCCAGACAAGCAAAACATATGAAAATGTAAAATAAATAGGAACATTCAAACTAAGGTTGTCTTTCTCTTTTTCTTAGATAATTTGGTTAGTTTCTGAACTTTCTAGTTCCACTTGAAATAATTTTTTAAAATAAAATAATACCATCCAGAGTGGCCCCTGACATTTTTTTAGGTCAAATATCATCATAGAAGCTCTATTATATTAAAGTTTGATGGAGTAATCCAGTACACATGTTTCAATAGACTGAATGTTTCCCCCTCTCCAAATTCATGTTGTATCCTAACCCGCCACATGATGGTGTTAGGAGAAGGGGCTGATGGGAAGTGATTAAGAGATGTGAGTGGAGCCAGTGATTAAGGGATGTGAATGGAGCCCTCATGAATGAGATTAGTGCCCTAATGAAAGAGACCCAGAGAGCTCTTTCACCCCTTCTGTCTTGTGATGACACACTGAGAAGGCAGCCCTCTGTGAATCAATAGGCGGGCTGTTACCAGGCACTGCATCTGTCTGCGCCTTGATTGTGGACTTCCTAGATTCCAGAACTATAAGAAATAACTGTTTGTCATTTAAGCCACCAGTCTATGGTACTTTAGTTAAAGCAGCCTGAATGGACTAAGACACATG
>PVKM010034054.1:0-15716 GCA_004027735.1 Carollia perspicillata
AAGGGAAGGGCTCAGGTCAGAGTCATGCAGTGTACTGAGTGTGGGCTTCATGCCGGGCACCATGCGGGTGTTCTGTCTGCAGCGCCTCCATTGACGAAAGCCTCGGAAAGGCATCGCCATTGTCCCTGTTTCCTGAGGGAGGACGGCCGGCTCGGCCCTTGAATTCGGGACAGTAGTGGGAGTGTGTGTGACCTCATGCCTGATCTGTTTTGCACACTGTCCCCACAGGCCAGGAGGGCTGAGTCTGCCTGCGTTTCCCAGACTTTGTGCTCATTTCCAGTCAGTTCCGGGGGGTCTGGGGACCTCTGACCAGCCACTCCTTGCGTGCCACATTTCTCCACCTGCTCCTGCCCTCGGCCTTTGCTCCAGGCTGCTTTCTCCTTGGAGCATTGCTCCCCCAGACACTGCCGGCCAACCATCAGACAGGGGACGGGGGGCTGACTGTGCGGGTCTGCCACCACCGTGAGGGCCCTTGCTGACCCCTGTGTGGACTGGGAGGCAGGCGGTCCTATGTGCAGAGGGGGACGTGATCTCAGCCGGTGTTTAAAGGTCTCCCTTGCTGCAGTGTTGAAAAGAGGCTAAGGCTGGGGTAGGGGTATAGAAGGTGCGAGGTCTTTTCAGTCATTCCAGGAATCCGGGGAGAGACGGTGGGAACTCAGAACAAGGTCACAGCAAGGAAGGGACAAGGCACGCTTGGCTTCTGGAGTTGTATATGTACGTATTATATGTTTAGGTTTTTGTCACAGAAAAATCTCAAGTACGAACTCAGGGAGGAAAGTTAATGAATCGTCCCACCCCTGCTCAGTACCCAGGGGACCTGTCGTGTGTCGGCACTCTCCAAAAGCCGTGACAGTTGCCAGCTGTGACCAGCCTCTCCTCATCTGTGCCTCCCTCTGTCCCCGCACCGGGCGCGGGGGGGAGCATTTTAAAGCACACCCCAGACACCACGCTCTGCATGTAAGCGTGTCACACTTTCTACCTCCGTGGATCCTAACTGCCCATCATCTGCTCTTGGCCCGGGCTCTGCCTGTGCGTGGTGGCATACTTGTGACCTCCCCACGCTGCCTGCCCAGCCTGTCCACTTCCAACCTTTTTCCTCCCACCGACGACTGCAGTTTTCCACATGCAGACTCTCCAAGGAGCAGTGCTCCTGGGTTCAGGCAGTGGGGGTGCCCCTTCGCCAGTGCCCATGAACTGGCCAGACTGTGTGAGGCCAACTGCCCTGGTCGTCACTGTCCACTGATCAGCTGGGTTGGCCTGATGCCAAGGTCAGCTTCCCAAGGAGGGGTCATAGCAGTGGCAGCCACTTAGCAAGTGACAGGCTGCTCTCCAGCCCTGACACATAGCGGACGCCTCACCCTGGAGCAGGGGCAGGTTGTGTAGACAGTGAGCCCACAGTGTGGCCAGAAGCAGAGACAGGCCTGAGCCCTGGCGGGCCACTGTCTTCCAGGCTCACCTGGAGCATCTGGAGCGCTGCTCTGGGGCTCCACAGGGGCGTGAAGGGGCGCTGCTTCTTAAGATGTTTCATTTATAGCAGGCTGGGCAGCAGCACTGACCCTGCTGTCCCGGAGTGGACATCTAGGCCTGCCTTCGGCTCCCGTGCTCAGCTGGCCCCCCGACAGCATCAGACAAGCGGGCAGACCAGCGTGCCGCCCTTCCCCCACTGCCAGGCGTGGCAGCACCTGCCCTTCTCCATTTCAAACACATAGGAGGTTAGAGAGGCGGGTGCACTTGAGCCTTCACTTCTAAGTAGAGCACGTGAGCATGTAAATGACAACTGTTTCCTATGTGAAGTTTTCAGTGACGTTATGAATGAACAGTGGACTCAAGGTCTTGCTTTTGCACAGGATTCTCTGGTCTGCTCACTGACGTCTCACACTCAGATGTCTCCCACCCACATTCTAGCGTGTCCGCCCCATACATGGGGCAGTTGGGACAGCGCCCGGTCACGGCAGGAGCTGGGCGAACGTTATGACCTTCATCCGTGAGAAGAGACTCCCGAAGCAAAAAGTTCATGGAGACAAAGTCGTAAAAAGTGACTTCCGCCCCCACCCCCATTGCACCCCCTGCTGTCAGGCAACTTCACATGAGACTCTGAGCAGAGGAGGAGGTTTGCACCCTGGCTCCTGGCCGAGCCCTAGAGGAGGGGCTGGCGTGGAGGGGACATGTTTGGTGGCTAAGTGCCAGTGCGCTGTCCCGAGATCCTGATCTCGGAGGACAGCAGGGGGCACGGGGAGCGGAAAGTGGATGTGAAGCTGCTCAGCCAGGCCTGGGCATCGGGGACAGGTGGGGACATCCTTTGGGTCCTCTCGTGCAGCCTCAGTGCTGTGTGTGGGGGGCACATGTCCCCACCCGAGACAGCCACCTGGGTGGGGAGTGCCAACCAGCTCTGGGCGGGGCTCTCGCGGGGCTCATTTTCCATCCGCTTTTCTCATCCCTGCGTTTTCTGTTTGGACATGTAGTTTTCGTAATAGTGTACTTGACTAACGAGTGTAGGCCCCCAAGGCGGCCTACGTCTTTGGTTCCCCAAACGTGGGAAACCCCCAGCAGTCTATCGGAGCACTCGTTTGCGCTACGTAGGCTTTATTTTAGGAGAGACTGCTTGCACAGCGATGGAGGGACAGCGTTTATTTACCTGCTTTAAAGCAGGCCACAGATGCTTCAGAGCACCGATGAGCGCACGTCCTAGAGAGTGCGAGCCCGGTTCGGCCCTGATCGCTCCCACCTCTTTTCTTCCGTGAGGCTGGAAGTGTCAGCCATTGGCCGCCGCTGATGAAAGGATGGATAGGGCAGCAGCGCCGCGGCGGGTGGGGAGAGGCCGGCGGCTCATGGGTGACTGGGCCCCACTTCCGCTGGCTCTGGGCTGAGCCCCCGGGGCCGCGCTCACTCCTTCTTGAAGATCCTCTTGGCCTCCACTCCCTCGTACACGTAAGTCTGAAAGGTGTTAACAGACAGGGGAGTTCAATGGTAAGACTCAAGGCTGAATGAGAGATTAGAGCAGGTCCGTGTGCTATCACTGTAGCTTCGAAATGAGCTCAGCGTTTTTTCTTGCACTCGACAGTGACCCTTCGTACAGGTGAAGGGCACACCCATCAAAACCCGCTCTGGGCTGAGCCACACTTTCAGTCAAAGTGGGCGTCGATGGATTTGACGTGCACGTAAGTTCTCCTCAATAGACAGGCTTCTGCAAAGAGCTGTTTTTTAAATCAGAGGCTTTACGCGAAAAGTAATCGTCTCTTTATGGAAGACATAACCCAGCAACCACGAAAATAACATTATGTTATGCAGTTATTCTGGGTGTGGAGAGAGCTAAGACCGTTGTACAGCTCACCTGGACCAGCTCGCCGCCCACAACCTCTCGGACAGCATTCAGCTCGCTTCCGTTGTCCACCCGTTTGAATTTTCCAACCAGTTTATCTCCCTCTAGGTTCCAGGTCCCCTATGCGAAAATAACAAAGTAAGAAGAGCGCGATTTTAGGGTCTGCATGTGTCGGGGACAGTGCTGAGCTCTGTGGAAGGGCCCCTCCCACCCACAGGTGCCCCTGAGAAGTGGGGGTTGCATTGGGGAAGCAAGCCCGGAGCCACGTGCAGTCCTGGGGTGGGGGCGGGAGGCGGGGCCAGGCCCAACGCTGGCGCGGGCTCTGCCAACCAGTGTCTCACTCCAGTGCTGGCTTAAAATTAGGTCATTGTTACGGCAATTTTTAAAAGGTCAAAACTGATAAAATATTGAATAATTTAAGTATCACTGTAAACATGTAATTTAACTAGAAAAATTCTGAGGACAAAAAAGTTTAAACAAATCTGTCGAAACATAAGGCCCCCTAAAAGTTAATATTGTCGGCATTAGAAGGTGTGACCTCCCTGGTCCCTCCCGTTTGGCCACCCACTCATTCACTAATGTCGTCAGTCACGTTACCATTTCGATTACGTTTATTGAATGCCTGTTATGTTTAAGTTAGAGATCTGCAAGTTTTTGTTGCTGTCAGCTACATGAACTTGAAAACCTTTACTTTATGAATAGGCCTATCCTTAGTCATTGGAAGGGTTTTTTTCTAATTCTTATTGTTCAGTCCAGCTTCCATACAGGTATGTATGAAAAAAAAATATTCCAATGCTCTGCCAGCTTGTGCAATATATACTGGGGATAAACCCATAAATAAAGGAGACCCACATCAACTCCACCACCAGCGACAGAAAGCAGAGGTTGCTTTAGCAGCATTGCGTAGAGCACTCAGGGATGCATTGCGTGTAAAAAGTGCTCACACTGAGTTCGGTCCCGTCCGCCAGGCTGTAGTTAAAAGCAACACCAAGATCAAACACGATTTCAGTGTTCCGAAAAGTGCTTGATTCCTTGACTGTGAACTTGTTCCCTTCTTGTGTGATGGTCAATTTCAGGTTGTCGTGGGCTGCCACCTTCCTCTTCACCACGTTGACGCCTACAGAGGGGAGACACCGGGGGCCTCGGAGTCAGGGCCACCACTCCGTGTTGGCTCCTTGTTAATACGGGGGCAGGGGCGGGGCGGGGCGGGACTGAGAGCACGGCCTGTGCACGGGAACATTCAGACGGCTTCTGCAGAGAAAATTCAAGCTCCAACATGGAAAGAGCCCTTTTTCCAAAATTTAAGAAAAATTAAAGGAAGCATAAAATTATAGAATCTTAGAACCAAGTAATTTTGTTACAGTTATCAAGCTTTTTGTTTCAGAGTTAAGTAAGCCGAATTCCAGACAGGACCAGTGAAGGGTCAAAACCACCATTTGTTGTGTAAGGGTGCTCAACTCTAATTCTGCATGTGTGGCGTTCTTTCTTTACTGCACCTCTGCCTTCCGTAGTGGTTTTAAATTTCGAACTTCATAATTCTCTTTGCCTTCTGAGGCATTTCTGTCACAAAAATGCGACAGTTTGCGATCTCTGTAGCCAAGCTCATCATCACAGAATGTGCAAGTTCCATACGTTTGCATTTAGAATCTCTGAACTGTGGGTTACAAGGGAAGGAGGTTTTTATTCTGTGGTAACAACACAAAACTTTTTGCCCATCTTGTGCAGTGAATGCGCTAACAGAGAATTGGCGTAGATACTAAAATCAGTTAAATTGAAACCTCCTCTAGAAACTACATGCTGTCATGGGACTGTTTCAGAAGGTTTTCACGTCGGAGGGAGAGAACACGCAGTCTCCTTCCTCGGCCCTGCGACTTTTGGTAGGATGCCTTTCCCTCACTTCGTCACGTGGTCTGCCCTTTTCCACCCCTAGGATCCAGCCCTCTGAAGTCTGGAGTTCTCGGCACACACCGCCCTCTGTTCCTGTCTAACCAGAACCACCTGCCGGCTTTCCCTGATGGGGGTTCCGAGGGTCCTTGGCAGGCGAGCAGCTCTCCTGCATCCCTCTGAGGCTCCGAGGGGGCACCCAGCCGCCTTCTCTCTTCCTGCTGGAGGGAGTGGGGGGAGGCGGTTTCCCGACTCCGCCCCAGCACACCGCCTGGTCCTCATGCCGCTGCAGGGGCCCTGCCTCAGCCCTGGGGTGCAGGGGGGGTTACGAAGACGCCTGTGAGAAGCAAAAGAAGGAACCACGCAAGATACAGTGCTCACCCATTTTTTCCATGAACTTGTCATAGTTCTCATTGCGGTCTATCTTCCACGTCCCGTCGAACGCCATGGTCTGCAGTGGAGTCAGCCTCTTGGAAGTCTGAGAAGCAGGGCTGTCCTCCGGAGGGGATTTATCCTGCTGCTTATCTCCGACCCCGCTTCCTGCTGTGATGTGGAAGTTTGAAGTTCAGGAGGTTGCCTGAGTACGCAGAAGGGCAGGCCGGTTTTTCTTCCTACAGATTTCTTAGTTCCTCTTCTGAAATTCAACTGAATGGCAACATGCTAAGCATACGCTTTCTTAAACTACGATTTGTTTGTGGGCACGTTTGTTTCAAGAATTAGAATACACACTGTCTGAAGATGGATTTTTTTTATTGCTCATGCATTCAGAGGGCACACTTTACTGGAGATAACATAGTTCGGAGTGCACACCGATGACATCTGGGAAGCAAGAGTGTTCACAGCCTTTCACTTTTACAAGGGCAACTACCTCGCCAGCGAGGCTTCTGGGCAAACACAGCTGCAAGGCCAGTCTGCGGCATGGAGACAGAGAGGTGCTCGTTTCTCTGAGGTGGTGCTGCCTTGTGTCTCGGGGTTGCCGGGAGTTTGGGCCAACAGCCCCGGGCAGAGCAGGACGTGGGGCAGACGCAGTCTGGTTGGCTTTCGCTCTTGGAGGGCGATGGCCACTGAGGAAAATCTCAAGAGGCAACAGTGAGGCTGGGTGGCCTGCAGACTCCCACAGGGGAGCGTGAGCCTCAAACCACTGCCGTGCACAAAGGGCATGAACGCCAGACGTCAGCCGTGTGGTTCATTAGCAGCACTCCCGGGTTCTGCACACGCGGCCTGCTGCCCACAGCCAGTCTCGGAGACTGCATGTACAGGGTGGGGGGCGGCAGCAGGAGGGGTCCCAGGAGCTGCAGGGAGGAGTTCAGCTTCTCCCTCCCCAGCGCAGGCCTACAGCGCCAGGCCCAGTGGCTGGGGTGGGGCGGGGGAGGGGGGGAGCCATGCACCTGGTGTGCAGAGCAGAGTGTGGCTGTCAACCAGCCTGAGCGAAAAGCAGTGACTCTCGTGAGACCCTGTTACTGTCCTTGTCACTGGTACATCAGTGGGGAAGCCCCCCGGCCCGCCCACAGGTCCATTTGGGCCCAGAGGAGGGATGCCCGAATATGTCTGAAGGGAACATGGGGTTCCATTTGACTGTGCCTTCTGGGCACACCCTTTCAGTGTGGCTGCCCTGCCTTTTGTTTCCTCGAGAGGGCATGCGGCAGGGCGGTAGCGTCAGCTCCAAGGGGTGGGGAGCAGCCAGCACCCACTACCCACTGTGCTGGCCCCCCACCCGTCCCATCCCTCCAGGGACACGGCTATCAGTGCTCCTGCTCGCACCTGCAGCCTCTCGCTGTCCCCACCGTGTCCCTGGGGCATACACATACTAAATGTCTTGTGGCCCCATCTCGTGCTCCCAGCGTGCTGTCCTCTGGTGCCTGGGCCTAGCCTCCTGCCCTGTGCCACCCCGCTCCCGAGAAGCCAGGTGAGCCGCCTTCGGTGCAGCGACCTTCCAAAGGTCTCAAGGTCGCCCCTAAAAGACAAAAACTGCCGAGCCGTGGTACCAGGGAGACACCAGTATCTGCCTGAAGTCTGGAGACTCCCATCTCAAGCTTGTCCCAAAGGGACAGGTTCCAGAGACAACGGCAGCCCTTCTGCCACCTTGTCTGGAGGAGGGAACAAGGTTTTAGAGCAGTTTCTGAACTGTCACTTATGGGGAAACTGTGTTTCAGGCCTTCGACAGAATTCCTGAACCCTGCTTTTCGGGCCCAGGCTGCCTCACTTCTCCATGCGCAGGGGCACTTCACGTGGGAGGGGCGAGGGTGGGGCTGCAGAGGGGCACTGGGAGGCCCCAGCACAGCAGGGGCGCAGGGGAGCACCCAGCCCCAGCCGCTGCGTTTAGGAATGGAGACCTGTTGGGTCTTAGGGTCTGAACCTGGGAGGGCAGGCTGGGTTTCTTCCCCAGAGACCACAGAGCTGTGGGCCGTGGGGGTGGGTGGGGGCCCGTTGCTGCTGCTCGTTCATTGACAAGGAGAAGGCCAGCTCATAAGCCGCGTGGGTCAGTCCCGTGACTCCTCCACCTCCTGGCCTTTGTGACCTGGGTCCGACCCCACGGGCCCAGGCCCCGCAGGCCGTGTTGGGGAGGGTGCTCTGCTCCTGGGCCCTGGGCCACACCGAGGGTGGGGTGTGTGTGGTCTCAGCTCACTCCCCAGGGCCACAGCCCACATTTAAACCTTGTGTTTTGCCTTTTGTTTCTTTTTAAGAAAACATTTCACCTGAGCTCATTTCCACTTGGGCACCGTCTCCCAGCCTGTGCCCTCATGCGGTCTGCCCCTTGCCCCGCTTGTCACTGTCTCCATCTGTGCCCATTCAGCCATTACCTGTCATCAATCACTGACAATCTGGCCCCCTGCCACCCTGAGCCCTGCCGCCGCCCTGGGCGACCTCGAAGTCCACGTGGACGATTGCTTGTCACTCTGTCCTCACAGTCTCTGACCCTCATCACCTCCACCTTTTGTCTGCTTTACGTCTAGGGCTGCAGCCTGTGATCAGTCATCCCCACCATCCTGCCTTCTGTGTTGGGCCACAGGCCGCCTCCAGGCCACCCGTCCTCCCCCTTCCCCTGCCATCCTTCACTGTGTTCCCCTGTGGCAGGCCCTGGCACGGAGAGCACTGCAGTCAGCTGTGGCCTCTCTCTTCTCCCAGACGGGAGCCTGTCCCACTCTCCTTCCGATCCAGACGCTGCCCCAGTGAGGAGACCCCTCACCTTTCCCTGCCCTGAAGCTGTGCTCCCCCTCCCACCCCAACCACTTCTCTGCCTGCATCCTTGGTCCTCCTCCGCCTGGAAACCCTCCCTTATCCTGCAGACACCCACCCACTCAGCCTTTGAGAAGCAGCTGAGTGCAACTTCCCAAAAGCCAGCCTTGCCCGCCTCCACCTGCGGCCCGGGCTCACAGCACCGCAACCCTCCCTGCGCACGTGCTCCACCAATGGGGGCAGTCGGCCACCCTGCTGGTTTCTTCCAAGAGACTCCAGAGTTGAGGGCAGAGAGGACACGGCCAGGCAAGCACTCACTCCCTAGTGAAAGCTGCCATTGCCCGCGTCTCTGCTGCAGGCGTGGCACGTGAAGAGCCAACAGGCTGCATGACAGTGAACAGGGGCCCCTGCTTTCCACTTTGGTCCCGGGGTCCCTGCTGTGCCGCCGAGGTCCTGCCCGCTATGCCACCGAATCGAGGCGCCCATTCGCAGGCTGCCCAAGAGGAAGGTCAGTGCAGATCTCTGGTCCTGAGGCCGTCGGCTGCAGAACACTATGGGGGACCCACAGTGCAGGTATGGTTTCATAAATGCGCGGGAAACGGCCAGCTGTCTTAACCCTTTCTCACTGTATTCAGCACTCCTTGCATCATGAAGACAAATCCAGAATTGTAAGTTAAGGAGAGTGGATGCATGTAAGTTAGACAGTGTTGAAAGGCATGAAGAGGAACATTAATCGAGGGCCCAGCCCTGCCAACTGGGCATAGTTACTGTGACGTCTGTGCAGCATTCTTCCAGGGTGAGGCCTGGGTGTGTGTGTGTGTGTGTACATTCATGCACACATGTTCCTGCGTACATGTGTGTGTGTGGGTATGCACATACACCTTCACTCGGCACCAAGCACAGGAGGGGCCTGGAAGCCTGCCTGCAGCCTTGCGGAGACTCGGGGCATGCCCGTTAACTCGGGGGAAACGGGGCAGCTGAGCGTGTGAGCGCCGATGGGTGAGCAGCAGGTGCCCACCAGGCCCTGTGTGCGACGTCAGGGCACAGCATTCTCTCTGCAGCCAGCTCTTCTGCAGGGGAGGGGACCTGTGGGACCTTTGAAACACAGATAAGGCCCCTCAGCCACCTTCAGGGACCTTGCCCTTTCCCCCCAGGCAGTGTGCTGCTCTCCTGGGCAACAGCTGTGGGTGTGGACTTTGCTGCCTGTTCCGGGCAGAGGCTGCTTTAAGGGACTCACTCACTCTGATGACTTAATTGCGCACCCCCCCACCCCACCCCCTGCTCGTCTCTCTGCTTATCCCTCCATCTCTCCAGCCACCCTCAACCCCTGGTGGAACAAGCCCAGGTAGGGAGTTTAAGGACAGTGCAAATCCATCCTCGCCTGCCTCTGTCACTGGGGGGAGGTTTATCCCTGGGCCTCAGGAAAATGCAGCAGCCCCAGGGCGTCTGCCCAGGGCCTGGGTCGGGGGTTTGGCACACTGCGCCAGCCTTCCCCGTGGCCCCTTCCTCCTGGAGGCTGGAATGGGCAGGTTCCCCAGTGGGCCACGAGGCCCATGGTCTCTTCGGTGTTGAGGTCGTGGTTTCAGTTCAGCCTTTAGAAGTGGCCTGTCTGCTGTGTCATGGGACACTGCTCTTCCCTCAGTCAGGGCTGCTTGTCCTCGCTGTCCTGAGCGGGGTTCTGGCTGCAAGCCCCCAGCGGTCTCCCAGCAAGAGCATGCATGGTGAGCATTCATGCCTCTCCCCGGAGGGCTGGGGGGTTGGTGGGCCAGGGGTGGCCCCTCTGCTTGCTCTGGCCCTCATCTCCCGCCCCACATGAGCAGGCCTTCCCTGCACTTGGTCACTGCCAGTGCTCTTGAGCTCCTGTCCCCTGGGAGCCACTGCCTCCAGGCAGCCCTCCACCCTCCTCGCACACAGGATGTTGGCTGAATGACCCCAGGCTGACATTCCTGCCTCTGGTTCCCCTCTCGTCCCTCCCTTCCATGCTTTGACCTGCTGTCAGAAGACCCGTGCAGTCACCGACCTCCATGCTGCCCTGGGCTCCAGTGGGCACAGGGAGGCTCAGACTTCGTTACCTGTGCCCCTCGGTCAGGTGCGGGACTGGGGGCAGCTGGGGAGGCCCTCACCTTGACTGCAGAATTGGAGGGGGTGGGCAGAACTCAGCACCCAAGATAAACAATGTTTCAGGGAAATACTGGTTTAAAATAACTATGAATGCAAAAGGCATGGTGAACAAGGTACCAAAGTCACATAAAGACAGCTGAGGGCAGGGCACACTTGCAGTCTGAGTCCTGAGGCTCCTGCAGAGCAGCCCGCGTCCTGGGTCCCTGGAGCACGTCTCTGTGTCCACTGGAGCAGTCCACTGGAGCAGCCCTCGGAGCCACTCTGGCAGTCGCCACCCTCCGTGTCTGTGCAGGCTGCCGGGCTCTGGGTGTGGACGTGTGTTCTGCACGCTGCCGGAGCAGTCGCCATCTTCTGTTTAATTACAGTTACCCTGACATCCCCCCGCCCCCCGCCGCCCCTCCTGTGCTGGGTTGCGTATGAGGGGGGATAAAGACAGTCTCCGAAGGCCGGTGCTACACCAGCTTCACCTGGGAACTGGGAACTCGCCAGGTGCAAAGGGATGGATGCCCAGGTGGTCCACCGCCCCACGTCAGCCCCAGCACGGGGTCTGCCCTATGAGGGGTCACAGCACTTGCTCTCCTGTTAGAAACGTCCCAGAAAGCGGATCACGTCAGCCCCGAACCTCCTCTGCAGGTGCCCCCCCCTCCCCCCTGCAGGCTCCACCCTGGGGTCGGCTCCCCCACCATCTCTGCCCGGTTTGTCATCCCTGTGGGGTGGTCATGACCCGGGTCTCGTTCAGGGAAAAAGGAAGGGCCTTCTGCCTGGCAGCTGTCAGCCCCTCCAGGGCCCTGGGGTGGGGGATGGCATCCATCAGCGGAGGAGCGAGCAGGGCTCTAGTCCAGAACACAGGCACGGCCTTGTAGGCGCTGCGCGTTTGTGTGAAATTTATTTTCATGGCTTTTTTAGCTGGTGTTTTCAAGGGGCAATTTACTCAATAAATTTTTGCTATCTATTTAGTTTACACCATACAGAACTATTGCTGGTGCCAACGGTCACAGATAACTCTCTGAGACCAGGGAAGGAACCTTTGGCCGATGCGTGGAACCAGGTGCGAATGGGTGTGCTCCCTCCTGAGTCCACACTGCGTGCTGTTCTGTGGCTCGCCCTGTGGTCGGTGGCCAGCAGTCGGCTTTGGTCACCTCAGTGACCCTGCTCCCTGTGCCCAGCTTGCACGGTGCCCAGCTCCGTAAACTCAGCTGTGACGTGCTGGCCACGGGCAGGAGGACTCCACAAGACCATGCCTGCTTGGGGCAGCACAATCGGGATTTGAATGAGTTCCAACCCAAAAAGTTGTCTTAGCCCGCAGCACGCGGCCTCTGGAACCCCAGCCCCTGCTCTGTCACAGTGACCCGCACAACACCTGTGCAGACGCAGAAGCGGAATTTTGTGCAACACCGCACCGCTCTCCTGAAACACACTGAGGCTGCCAGCGGGGCAGCCCCACTGTGGCCCTGGTGGTGGCACGGCGAGGAGAGGCACAGCCCCGGTGGTGGGTGGCCAGTGTGTTGGAAGAACGTCGGGGTTGGCCCTGGGGGCGCCAGGGGACTGTAGCCACAGGGCTGTGGGTGAAAATGAGCACACATCGTGAAGTCCACATGTCTGGTAAACTTCTTGCAAAGGATAAGACAGAAATTCAAGAAACATGTACACTTTTATTAGCATGCACGTTGATGTAAAAGAATACATTTCATGCGTATGGTACAAAGAATAACGAAATAAATATCCTCTTAGACACCCCTTGGTTAAACAGGGGAACAGGGCTGTAGCAGGGGGTGCCCTTGGGAGACACCCAGGAGTGGGCCAGGGCTGCAGGACCCAGCAGGGAGTGTCTGGAGGGCACCCCTGCCCTGTGCTTTGCCGAGGTTGGAGGTTGGGACCTGGACTGGCCTTCAGCTCTGTCCCTCACTTAGGCTGGGTGTTGGTCCCCCCACTGAGCCAGTGGCCCCTCCAGGTCAGAGCAGTGCTGGATGGGACAAAGCTGTGGGCTGAAGGGTTGACAGTCTGCAGCCCAAGGAGCCTGGAGCCCAGGGGTCTGTCCCTGTAGGGTTGGGTGGGTGCTGGGGTAGGTGCCGGACCCTGCAGTATGGAGCCTCAGCACCTGCTGGAACCTGCCTCCTGGGCGGCGGAGGCCAGCCCGCTGCCCCACTCTCACCCCTGGCCTGGCACTGCCCCTCCAGGTGGTGGCCATCTCTCTCTGGGGACCAGTAGACAGTCAGCGGTCAGTGGGAGGAACTGCTAAGCCCCCTGTGGCGGCTATCCTTGCCACCGCAACTGATACCGCTGCGTCTTGGGCTTGCCTGGCCCTGGGGGCTCGCCCCGCATGGAGGGACTACGAATGCTTTTGTGGAGGCGGGAAGCCCTCCTAAGGAGACGAGAACCAGGTCTTCCAGGAGTCTGCGGGTCCGACCTGCCGGAGTCCCAGTAGAAGTGTCACTCTGACCACCGAAGCCTCACTTTCAGGCTTCCTGTGGCTCTGTCCCTTCTCCCGGATCCTGGGGTGTGCAGAGAAAAGAGCGCCGTCTCAGATCTGTGCTCCCTGACCTTGAGTCTGGGTCTGTCCGCACAGCCTGGAGGTCAGGCCTGGGGCCCAGAACCGGCCTGTTCAGGGGGCGGCGCTGCCGCTGCGGGCTTCCCCTGCAGTTTCCCTGCCTGGCATGCTGTGTCCCTGAGACCTGCCCTCGGAGGGGGAGTTCGCCCAGCCTGACCCCCGGCAGGGAGCCAGCTGTTTTGTGAATGAATGTCAGCGTTTGTTTGCTTGTTTACTGTAAGTGTAAATCTTGTTTTCGCCACAAGATCCTTGGTCTCCAGATGCTGTGAATGTTCCTTGGCTCCTAGCAACACGGTAAAACGCCCAGGGGAGCTCCACCAATGCCTATCAATTTATTAGCGAAGGCCTGGTAACCGACTTACTCTTCGTGGTAGGGAACAAGTATTTTTTCTGAAAATTTGTTTAATTCAATTTGTTATTTCACCTTAAATTTTGGCTCTTGTCCAACTGAGAATCTCTAAATATGCTGTATTGGTTTTTCTGTTGCCCTTCACTGGGGTTCCCTTCTCCCTTCTGTATGAAAAATTGCATTTTATGTCCAGTGGGAAAGGATAGAAACGTATTCTTCCCCTCAGTATTTGCTGAGCACCTTCTAAGTACAGGAACAAAGTCCAGGATGCGGGTTGTGGGGGACGGTGGGTTCGAGGGAGTTCTTAGAGAAGGGAGAACCAGCTACGTTCTCCAGGAGGCCTGGGGCGGATCCAGGAGCAGCGGCCGCAGGTTCAAGAGATAGAAGGAGTAACAATCAGTCATGGTCCTGCCTTCACTACCTAAGAAGCTTGCTCCCTATTCCGTGGGGCTTAGAGGCGTCCTTAGCAACAACCTCCAACGACCTTGCTGGAGAGGGCAGGGCTAGGCGAGCCAGGGTTGGCCGAGTCTCAGGCCTGTCCTCCTCAGTTGGGCGGTGAGCCGGGCCAGGGAATTCATGAGGTGCACAAAGCTGGCTGGGAAATGGGAAGCTTGTTTCCTACGAGAATGTGCAGGGTTGGGGTCATCCAAAAGCTAAAAACACTCCCACGGGCTCAGGGGAAGCTGATGGGAAGTGAAGTGCAGTTCCAGAACCGGTCCCTGGGGGCGCTGTGAGAGTTGGGAGGCACCAAGGCCAGGCTGAGGGGGGCGCTCACCCCTGCCCCCGCCACTCGGCCTCCTCCCGGAGTGCAGAGAGGAATCCAGCATGTGCCATTGGGGTTGCTGCGGATCTTACACACGGGTGTGCGCATACACACACGCGCCAGAGAGGGGAATCACACACGCCATTCAGTGAGGCAGGCTTCTTCTGATGCGAATGATTAGTAGTTTGATTCCATTCATAAGTCTCGTGGATTTCTATTTTGAACCAACGGTCTGCGAAGTAGAAACACATAGTTTTTTCCTTTTGGGGCCAACTGTAGGTTAAAATCAGAGCATGATCCCTGAACGTTGAAGGGGTTTCCGTTCATGTCGTTGCTTAACGCCCGAAAGCTGCACCCCAGCACCTGCACACGGGCCGAGTGACGAGGAGGCAGCACCTCTGACAGCAGGGGTGGTGGGGCAGAGGCTTGTCCATGGCGAGAGGAGCAAGGTCCCCGCGGGTGGAGCAGCGGCCATCTGTAAGAGGCACTCAGGTGGTCAGTGTTCGCTGGAGAAAATCCCGGAGAAATGACCGCTGGACGAAGGGCAGTAAGTCGGTCTTAATTCTCCATTGGTTTTCTCCACTTACTTTTTTCTTTTGCTAGTAAAACTCTTTAAAAAGTAGTTCTTAGGCATTGTTTGAACCCAATCCGGGAGGATTACTTCTTTAAATATCTGGTGCCCTCTAGTGGTCAGAGAATCCGCACCACGGCTTTATGGGGCCTTGGTAGTATCTGCCCTTAGCTTCGTGGATTGGGCTGGGCCTAGAGGTTCTGCCCAACACGAAGGGGGCGTGTCTAGTGGGAAACCAAACAAAGAGGGAGGAGCCCTGCGCAGAATCCCACCTCCTGCCTCCAGCTGCACAGCTCTGGGAGGTGCTGCAACCTGATGAAATTCAAGCTCCCCAAACCTGCTTGTCTCGGAGCTTCTGCGTGGCCGCTTGAACCCGTGAGAATGGCCTGGGGCCTCTTACAATTAAAAATTAATGAGGGAGGTTGAGTAAGCGAGGGCTCCAAACCGGATGGCTCTGGGCTCAGGTGTTTGAGCCGTAGCTCACGCTGAGCTTCATGGGCCCATCCTCTGCCTCAGATTCAACGCCTGCTAAGAACCACACTGCACTCACACCTGGTGTCCACTCTTTTTATTTTCACAAAGCACGGAGACATGAGGGTCTGCGCGACAGATGACCGCCCTGACCGGCCCCGCCGCACAGGGCCGCGCACGTGAATGTCCTTTAAAGTGACTTGCCTCTGGCAGGCTGCTCAGGGCGGGCAGAGGGAAGGCAAGACACCACGGTCACGATGAAGTACAACGACTTGAGAGCTAAACATAATATACACAGGAACTCCTTTATCCTAGTACAAAAATAGTGCCAGAAACTCTATGTTTGTTCAAATATGTTGAAAAGGTATCAGAATACAAATAGATATTAACAGTGGCTAGTGATGGTTCAGAAGGTTCCCCTTCTTGAAACTGTAATAGAAACTTGTATTTCCAACTATTTACATGGCCTTCGACAGCATCGTTCAGACACGCTTACACAGGCTTTTTTCATTT
>PVKM010034055.1:0-15724 GCA_004027735.1 Carollia perspicillata
GTCACTTAGTTGTATTTTTTCTGGAGCTTTGATCTGTTCTTTCATTTGGTCCATATTTTTCTGTCTCAGCACACCTGTTACGTAGTAAGGGACAGAGCCTTAGGTATTTCCCGGAGCAGGGCAACCCGCATTACTGCATTGTGGTGCTGTGGTGGGGGGAGGGATTTGGGAGGTAGCAGTGCTGCTTGCTCAGCTCTCTGTCTGCTTTCAGTCACTTCCTCCGCTACCCACAAGCAAATTTGGGTTTTCTGGTGCTGATTCATGGGTTGGTGGGCTTGTTTACCTACTAGGACCCTATAGGTCTCTCCAGTGAACTCTCTGGTTTGGCTGGGAGTTTCTCCTGCTGCCTCAACCCCCACAGATTTTTTCAGTCAGAGGTTTTGAGGCTTTAGTTCCCCATGCCAGAACCCTGGATTGTGTGGTTTGTCTTGTTCCCTAGTTGTTCCTCCCCGTTTATCTGCATGCAAATATGGGACCACCTGGTCCTCCAGCTGCTACCTTGCTGTGAGTTCTCTTCACCCTGGCTGTGCATCTCTGCCCCTCCTACTGGTCTGGATGAATGTTTCTTCTTTAACTCCTTGGTTGTCAGACTTCCATACAGTTTGATTTTCTGGCAGTTGTTATTTTTTGTTTTTAAATTTGTTTTGTCCTTCTTTTGGTTGTGCAAGGAGGCAAAGTGTATCTGTCTATGTCTTCTCCTTGGACTGCAGTCTGATATATATATTTTTAAAAGGCTTATAATAGTGATGGTATATGGCTGCTCATGGCAGCATTGTTTTTAGTGCAAACAGGTAGAAATGAAGCAAGCTCCCTTCAACTGAGAAATTGCTGACCTATTTACAGAAACACTGCTCTTCATGCAGCTACTAAAAATGGGAGAGTCTATTCATTAGTTTGGAAAACTATTTTTATGAATTATAATTAAGAAGAGGAAAATGCAGACATTATAGGAAACTACTTTTTTTTTTTTGCAATGAACTTACTTTATTCAAAAGGAAAGGGGCCTGAACTTGTCACGATGAAGATTCAGAATAGCTTCTGTAGGAAATCCCCTGCTTTAATTTTTATGGGTGATGGTCACTATAGGAATCATTTTTCTAAAGATATATATATATATCTTTATATATATATGCATATATATATGCAAATTATTTTATATGAGCATGAATGAAAACACAAGTCAATGTACTGATTTGTTAACAAAGGTTTTGTGGCAGGCTGGATGGAAGATGTTATACTAACGAAGGGGTAAAACTAGCAAAAAAGACAAAATATTTTTTTCAAAAAATCTGTTAAAATACCCCATCACTGCCCTGGCTGGTGTGATTCAGTTGATTGGAGTGTTGTCCTGTAGGTGGAAAGGTTTCGGGTTTATTCCCCAGCCAGGGCACATACCTAGTCTGCAGGTTCGATCCCTGGTCAGGGCACATGCAGGAGACAACAGATTGATGCTTCTATCCCACATCAACGTTTCTCTCTCTCTCCCCTTCCTCTCTCTCTAAAAGCAATGAAAAAATATCTTTGGGTAATGATAAAAAACCACACACATCATGGATCTATCCCATTTATGTAAAAGTGGAAGTATATACACAGTGTGCAAGTGTTTACCCAAATGAAATAACTCCGTATGTTATGCAGAGCAATTTTAAATCCTATGGTCCCACACCCTGCCAGTTCTGATCACAATAATTCAGTTCACCAGAATGCCTTCACAAACGAAGTAAGAGTTCTCCCTTCATCTTCTGAATATAAAAATAGTCATTGTTGAAAATACATATAAGTACCTCTCCTTGCTTCACATATATTACCTTAATCTTTTAACTAACCTTGCCAGGAAGGTTTTATTGCTCCCATTCTACAGATGAGCAAATTAAGTTTCATAGAGGTTAGTTAATTTGCCCAAGTTAACAAAGTTTACAAGTTTTTACAAATAAAGTCAGTGACGTGTCAGAGATTCAAACTTAGCTCTGCTTCACTCCCAAGTCTGAACTTAACCTCTGTGTATACTTTCTTTCCTCTATTCTTCCCTTGATGTGCTTTTCCATGGGTTTACCTCATCCAGGTAAAGGAGCCACTGCAGCTGCTGTGCCTGTTAGGACCTCGGAAGAAGCAGTCTCATGGCAGTGAGACAGCTAGCTCACTGGCAGACCACACTAAGGTTTGAGGTCAAAGCCCCAGCTGGGGTTCTTCTGCCCAAACTGGGTCCCTGTATCTCCCCAGGGAAACTTGTGGCCCTAGACCTCCAATGGGGACGCACAGACTCAGATTCAGTGCTCAGGCATTTTTTAACTCCTGCCACCTGGGGGCATGAGTAACCAATGGCCTCATTAAAGAGGAGGGAGGTGAATCAGGGCCTCGGACAGGGTTTGGGAGGAATGTTCTGTAAATCCTGCAGAAGGAGCAGTCTGTCTTTACTTCATGAGAGGCCTCTAGTGGTGACACTTCAAAAGCAGTTTAAGGGCCTTGGCCAGGTAGCTCATTTGTTTAGAACATCTTCTTATTAGGACCAAAAGGTTCTGGGTTCTATCCCCCATCTACAGCATAGGTGGCATTAGCGAATGAGTGCATAGGTGGAACATACAAGTTGACGTTTCTCTCTCTCTGAAGTCCATTTTCTTTTCCTTTTTTTTTTCTATGCCCTGACTGGAGATTGAACCTGCAACCTTAGTGCATCAGGACGATGCTCTAACCAACTAAGCTACTTGGTGAGGGCCCAAAATGTATTTTTATTTATTTATTTATTTATTTATTTATTTATTTATTTATTTATTTATATTTTTGCATTGTTACTTATTAATTATTGTATTATTTTCCATACCAACAACTTTTGCCCCACCCTGTACTTTTTCCTGTTTTGGGGAGTTTTATTTTTAGATTTTATTTATGTATTTTTAAAAATATATATTTTATTGGTTATGCTATTACGGTTGTCCCATTTCCCCCCCCCTTTATTCCCCTCCACCCTGCACACCCCACCCCACCCACATTCTCCCATTTAGTTCACGTCTGCGGGTCATAAATATAAATTCTTTGGCTTCTGCATTTCCCATACTATTTTTTAAATATTTTATTTATTTATTTTTAGAGAGAGGGGAAGAGAAGAAGAAAGAGTGGGAGAGAAACATCAATGTGTGGTTGCCTCTCATGTGTCCCCTACTGGGGAGATGGCCTGCAACCCAGGCATGTGCCCTGACTGGGAATCGAACCAGCGACCCTTTGCTTCACAGGCCCGTGCTCAATCCACTGAGCTATACCAGCCAGGGCTATTTCCCATACTATTCTTAATCTCCCCCTGTCTATTTTCTACCTACCATCTATGCTACTTATTCTCTGTACCTTTTCCCCTCTCTCTTCCTCCCACTCCCCTGTTGCTAACCTTCCATGTGACCTCCATTTCTGTGGTTCTATTCCTGTTCTAGTTGTTTCCTTAGTTTGCTTTTGTTTTTGTTTTAGGTGTGGTTGTTAATAACTGTGAGTTTGCTGTCATTTTACTGTTCATATTTTTAATTTTCTTTTTCTTAGATAAGTCCCTTTAACTTTTCACATAATAAGAGCTTGGTGATGATGAACTCTTCTAACATGACCTTATCTGAGAAGCACTTTATCTGCCCTTCCATCCTAAATGAAAACTTTGCTGGATAGAGCAGTTTTGGATGTAGGTCCTTGCCTTTCATGACTTGGAATACTTCTTTCCAGCCCCTTCTTGCCCGCAAGGTCTCTTTTGAGAGATCAACTGGCAGTCTGATGGGAAGTCCTTTGTAGGTGACTATCTCCTTATCTCTTGCTGCTTCTAGGATTCTCTCCTTCATTTCAATCTTGGGTAATGTAATGATGATGTGCCTTGGTGTGTTCCTCCTTGGGTCCAACTTCTCTGGGACTCTCTGAGCTTCCTAGACTTCCTGGAAGTCTATTTCCTTTGCCAGATTGGGGAAGTTCTCCTTCATTATTTGTTCAAATAAGTTTTCAATTTCTTGCTCTTCCTCTTCTCCTTCTGGCACCCCTATGATTTGGATGTTGGAATATTTAAAGATGTCCTGGAAGTTCCTAACCCTCCCCTCATTTTCTTGAATTCTCGTTTCTTCCTTCTGCTCCAAACCGTTGATTTGAGTCCCAGTTTCCTTCCCATCACTGTTGGTTCCCTGTACATTTTCCTTTATTTCACTTTTCATAGCCTTCATTTTTTGATCTAATTTGTGACCATATTCAACCAATTCTGTGAGCATCCTGAATACCAGTGTTATGAACTGTGTATCTGATAGGTTGGCTATCTCTTTTGTCACTTAGTTGTATTTTTTCTGGAGCTTTGATCTGTTCTTTCATGTGGGCCTTTTTTTTTTTTGTCTCAGCATGCCTGTTACATATAAGGGGCAGAGCCTCAGGTGTTCACCAGGGCAGGGCAGTCTACGTCATTGTGTGGTGAAAGTGTTAGTGGGGGAGGTGTCTGAGAGGGAACAGTGTCACTTGTTCTTCTCTCTGCCAGTTTTCAGTCACTTCCCCCACTACCCAGAATCAAATTGGGCCCTTCTGGTGCTGATTCCTGGGTGGGTGGATTTGTGTACAATCTAGGACCCTGTGGGTCTTTCCAAGAAACTCTCATATGAGTTTGGGAGTTTCTCCCACTGCCTCAACCCCCACCGGTGTTTTCAGTCAGAAGTTTGAGGCTTTATTCCATGCATTGGAGCCCTGGGTTGCGTGGATTGTCTCGCTCCCCTGTTGTTCCCCCTGAATGTGGGACTGCCTCATCCACAATCTGCTGCCTTACCAAGTCTGCCAGTCCCTGCCTTGCCTCAAGTTCTATTCACCCAGCTGCCTGTCTCCACCCCTCCTACCAGTCTGGATGAATGTTTCTTCTTTAATACCTTGGTTGACAGACTTCCATACAGTTCAATTTTTCTGTCAGTTCTGATTGGTTTTTGTTTTTAAATCGTTGTTGTCATTCTTTTGGTTGTGTGAGGAGGCACTGTGTGTCTACCTATGCCTCTATCTTGGCTGGACCCCAAATGAAGTCTATTTTCTTTTTAAAAGCAGGTATGGTTCCCCATGTATGAACCACAAAAGCAGGCACACATGATTTTGGAACTCAGAGTACTGGTTACTCACCAAGAATCACAGGGAAGAAAGAGACACCAGGAGTTTTGTTATATCTCTTGGTCTGGGTGCTGGTTGCATGGCTTCCCACTGATGCCTGACATGTCTTTGTGTATTTCATTGGTGTGCTGGATTCTCTTCATGTGAGCCCATCTTCACATTTTCTGGAATTTTGTAAGCTGTCCATTCATCACAGTCTCCATTAAGAATTAAATTATATCAATTTACAATAAAATATATTACATTACAACAAAAGTAGTAAATATTCCTGATTATTTTACTGTTTCCTCTGTCCTTGAGATTATGTATGTCTGTGGTATCTTTATGCGGGAATACTATATAATGGTTGCTACTGTGCACTACATCTGAGTTCCATACTTGGTGATATCACATTAGCAGCTGACATCAGCCAGGGTGGGAGTATTTACACTATGGAAATCAGCAGACACTATACATCAGAGCTGGGTTTATTACTTTGTCAATTGCCTAGACTTAATGGGATGAAGAAAATATTAATAATTCAAATTAAACTCAAAAGTGTTGTATCACCCTGGCTGGGTTGCTCAGTTGGTGGGAGTGCTGTCTCATGTACCAAAAGGTTGCAGGTTCAATTCCTAGTCTAGGTGCATACAGGAGGCAGTGGGCCAATGTTTCTCTCTCACATCAATGTTTCTCTCTTTCTCTCAGAGTCAACAAAAACATACCTTCTGGTGAGGATTTTTAAAAAAGTGTGTTGTATCTGCAAATGGTAGAAAAAATTAAGGAAATATTCCTCCAGTATTTGAAACTTATTATCCTATTCAGTAAAGAAGTTGCTCACATCACTGAAGAACAAGTGAAGTCCCACAACATATCTTGGCTGTTTCATTTTCCCCTTCCTTGTTGGTAATGTAAACAAAAATACCAGCCAACATACACATCAGAGTGATATTTGGAGAACCGGTTGTTAAAAATGTACCTGCACATCACTGGGTATACTTCAATAAAAGGTTAAAAACAAGTAAAGAAGTAGGCCCATGGACGAATGTTCAAAGTGTGATGGGTCTTCTACATAGTAGTTTTGTTTAATTTTTGTAATAAAATATAAAACACATTGTACAAGAAAACTCCATTGAGCCCCCAAATCCCTTGCTGTGTCAGCTTCAGGTTTGCTGAGAAAGCATGCTGTTGAGTAGTATTCTATTTGTGTGGCGGGCATTGTGATGTTCCATCATTATTTTTCAACTTCGGTGCATGTTTGTATGTGTGTATGTGTGTGTGAGTATATGTGTGTGTATGTGAGTATGCATGGGTATGTGTGTATGTATGGTTATGTGTATGCACATGTGTGTGTTTTGTTTAGAAGATTTTGGTTCTGGGTAGATCTCTCGGAAAAATCGTTTGCTCTTCGATTCATTTTTCCTCATTGAAATTGTGAGTGCTAGTCTAGGAGGTCAAGGGCGGCCAAAAAGCCCACTGACAGCAGGGGGCAGTAGAGTGCAGCAGTTAAGTGTGTGGGCTTTGTCACTGGCTTCAAGCAGTAGTTCTCATGCATTTGTGATTACACATCTCTTTCAATGAGAAGGTTGTAGAATTATTAATAAATATGTACATAATTCCTGTCCTAATTTAATAGGTGCATACATTATAAAATATAACAAAATTTAAAGTAAAAATAGAGAAAATGGTGAAATTAAAAATGCTTTTCTGAGGGATAGTTAATAATATGCACATATTAAAGGTGCACAATTTGAGTCCCTGCCAAGATGGAGGCATGGGTAGAAACAGTTCACATCCTTGTGCAACCAAAAGAAGGATAGCAACCAATTTAAAAACAAGAAACAACCAGAACTGTCAGAAAATCAAACTTCTTGGAATTCCGACAGCCAAGGAGTTAAAAAGAATAATTCATCCAGACTGGTAAGAGGGGTGGAGACAGGCAGCCAGGGCAGAGAGAACATGTTGCAAGGCGGTGTCAGACTGGGGTGGGCCAGACTGAGGCTGGCAGATGGGATTTACCACATTCGCATGTGGATAAGTGGGGAGGAACAACTGGGGAGCAAGACAAACCATGTGATCCAGGGCTCCAGTGCAGGGAAATAAAGCCTCAAAACCCCTGGCTATAAAAACCTGTGGGGATTGCAGCGGTAGGAGAAATTCCCAGTCTCACAGGAGAGTCTGTTGGAGAGATCCATGGGATCCTAGAACATACACAAGCCCACCCACCTGGGAATCAGCACCTGAAAGGGCACAATCCACTTGTGCGGAGTGAGGGAAGTAATGGAAAGTGGGGCAAGAGCCAAGCAAGTGGCGCTGTTTCCTTTCTGACCCCTCCCCCACATAGAGTGCCACAACGCAGTAAAGTGTGTTGTCCCGTGCTGCCGAACACCTAAGACTCCGCCCCTTACAATGTAACAGGTGTGTCAAGACCAAGAAATATAGCCTAAATGAAACAATAGATGAAAACTCCAGAAAAATAACTAAGCAGTGAGGAGATAGTCGACCTATCAGATGCAGAGTTCAAAACACTGTAATCAGGATACTCAAAGAAATGATTGAGTTCAGTTGCAAAATGAAGGAAGAAATGCATGTTATACAAAGTGAAAGAAAGGAAAATGTACAGGGAACCAACAGTAAAGGGAAAGAAGCCAGGACTCAAATCAATGATTTGGAAAAAAAGAAAGAAAGAAAGATCCAGTCGGTACAGAATAAAGAAAGAGGAATTGAAAAAAAAATGAGGAAAGGCTTACGAACCTCTGGGACAACTGTAAATTTTTCAACATCTGAATCATGAAGGGTGCAAGGAGAAGAGGAAGAGCAAGAAATTGGAAACTTATTTGAACAAATAATGGAGAACTTCCCCAATCTGGCAATGGAAATGACATGCAAGTCCAGGAAGCTCAGAGAATCCAGAAGTTGGATGCAAGAAGAAACACACCAAAACACATCATAATTACATTTCCCAAGATTAACAGTAAGGAGAGAATCTTAAAAGCAGCAAGAGAAAAGGAGACAGTTTCCTACAAAGGAGTCCCCACAAGATTATCAGCTGATTTCTGAAAAGAAACCTTGCAGGCAAGAAAGGGCTGAAAAGAAGTATTCCAAGTCATGAAAGGCAAGGACTCACAACTAAGATGATTCTCTCCAGCAAAGCTATCATTTAGAATGGAAGGGCAAATAAAGTGTTTCCCAGATAAGGTCAAGTTAGAGGAGTTCATCATCACCAAGCCCTTATTATATGAAAAGTTAAAGGGACTTATCTAAGAAAAAGAAGATAAAAAATATGAACTGTAAAATGACAACAAACTCACAACTATCAACAACCAAACCTAAAAAACAAAAACAAAAACTAAGGAAACAACTAGAACAGGAGCAGAATCATAGAAATGGAGATCACATGGAGGGTTATCAGTGGGGAGGGGGAGGGAGAGAAGAGGGGAGAAAGGTAAGGGAACAAGAAGCATAATTGGTAGGTACAAAATAGACAAAGGGAGGTTAAGAATAGTATAGGAAATGGGGAAGCCAAAGAACTTACATGTATGACCCAGGGACATGAACTAAGAGGGTGGGAATGCTGGAAGGTGGGGTAGTGCTGGGCAGAGGGGGATAAAGGGGAGAAAAACTTGGGACAACTGTAATATCATAATTAATAAAATATACTTAAAAACACACAATTTGATAACCTTTGATATATGTGTACAGCCATGAAACCACCACATAGTCAAGAGAGTGAATATAACCATCATGCCCCAAAGTTTCTTAGTGTCCCTTTGTAATTTTTCCTTCCCATTGTTCCTGCTCCTTCATTCTCCAACAACAACTGAGCTGCTTCCTGTCACTACAGATAAGTTTATATTTTGTGGAGTTTTATGTAAATGGCATCATACAGTTTGTACTCTTATTGGGTGCCAGAGCTTTCACTGAGCACATTTATTTGAGCTTCAAGATAACTGTGGGTAAGGCCTGGCTGGTATAGCTCAGTGGATTAAGCCCAAGCCTGTGAACCAGAGGGTCACAGGTTTGATTCCCAGTCAGGGCACATGCCTCGGTTGCAGGCCAGGTCCCCTGTGGGGGCCATGTGAGAGGCAACCACACATTGATGTTTCTCTCCCTCTCTTTCTTCCTCCCTTCCCCTCTCTAAAAATAAACAAAAATTAAAACAAAAAGATAATCATGGGCAAAAGCCTTAATTATGAAATACAGTCATGCACTGCATAATGACATTTTGGTCAATGATGGGCCACATGCAATGGTGGTCCCGTAAAATTATAATGGAGCTGAAAAATTCTTAGTGCCTAGTGTCATTGTAGCCATCCTAAAGAGGCAACACATTACCATTTAGTGTGAGTGTCAGTCTGTTGGTAGTAATACTCTTGGTTGGAAATGCCTGTTTCCCTTTCTAAACCAATGTTGCAAGTGAACTGACCCTTGTGCTTCCTATCACAATTGCAAAACACTCTTCGGAGATAACCCTAAACTTAAAAAAAATTATCACATACAGGCCCCGGAGCATACAAGACATGCTGGGGCACACACAGCAAGGTCCCAGGTGAAGAGAGTTCACAGGCCTGGGGTTCTGCTTTTATTGGGTTCAAGCGTTATTCTTTAGTGGTGCCTTTAAAACACAAGAGCGAGAATTTAAAGCAGGGAAGAGATAAGACCAGGTAGCCCAGCTGGTCAGTTACTGAAATCAACAAAGATCTAAAGCTAAGGAGCCTCAGTGTGGGGAGGCAGCCTGTCTCTTTACTTAGTCCTACGGCAGCCACTATGTTTACTTGAGACAGCCTTCTTCAACTATCTAGAAAGTTCCCCTTCAGCTGCTATTGCCCATTGTGGGCTGTGCGCTGCTACCTTCCAGGCAACCACTTTGACCAGTTTCTCAGGTATCTTCCAGATTTTCTTATGTATATATACATGTGAATATATATGAATATATATGATTTTCCCAACTTTTTACAGAAGAGATAGCATATTTCTTCACATTCTTCTGCAACTTATGTTTTTCACTTAAATTATCTTGTAGGTGCCTCCATATCAGCTTGTAAGAAGAGTTCATTTTCCTGTTTCACAGCTTCCTTTTGTGTATCTATTCATCAGATATCCCTTCTATACACCTAGAAATTGCAGGGCCAGCTAGGTCATTCTCTCACTGTTCCTAGTACGACTCCTGCTGCCATGCTGTCCAGAACTGTCTTACTTCATGCCCTTTCCCAAACCTCATTCTTTAGCCTTTTCTCTCAAAAACCAGTTTGGCTTTAGTTCTGAGATTTCTTCCCCAGATAGGAGAAAGTGTCCTAGGTGTCTATCAAAATGATGGCTTGGTACTGGTTTAAACCAGGTATTTCCATTGGCATCCACTAGTCTCTGAGGCACCCTAGATGATAGACCCCACTGGTTCTAGGTTATGCCAGCCTCCATGCAAATTTTAATTTCCTTAGAGAAACTCTTACTGAGCACAGACCTACAGAGAATGCAGAAGTTATAATCTAGGGTAGATTTGCAAACCATGCCTGTGGGCCAGACCCAGCCTGACGCTTGTTTTTATATGGCCCACAAGCTAAGAATAGTGTTTATTTACATCTTTTGGTAGCTGGAAAACAATATTTTGTGACACATTAAAATGATATAAATTTCAAATTTTTGTGTCTATAGGTAAAGTTTTACTTGAATGCAGCTATGTCCACTGTGTAAGTATTGTCTGTGGCTGCTTTTGCACAACAGCATAATTGAGGCTGCAAAATGTACAAAGCCTCAAATATTTACTATCGAGCCCTTTACAGAAGAAGTGTTCCAACTCTTGATAGAGCTAATCCTCACCACTGTCCTGTAACAACAGCTTGGTATTAGTCAGCAAAGGAGAAGATGGATAGTTTTCATTCTGAAAGGTATTTCACACACAGGATTTCCAGATTTACCTACAACTATGCACATTTGAGCTGTGAATTTCAATTTATGAGCATTATTGATTCTTATTACCAGACTTATTTTCCCCACTTAGCTGGACAGCCACACTTCTGATTTTCCTTCTATTTCAAACTCTTTTGCCAATTCCTTCTCTTCTTCCTAGATTCTAAATGTTGGAGGGTTCCCAGTATTTAGTCCTGGGCCCTCTTCTTTTCTCCCTTTATTCACAACATAGATGATCTTATCACATTTCATAGTTTTAATATCCTTATACACACTGATAATTCCCAAATGTATAGTACTGTTCATTCCTCAGGAAAATATAACAATTATATACTTTTATGTGGCAAACAATAGAGCCCCCAAACTATATAAAGCAAACACTGATAGAATTGAAGGGAGAAATAGACAGTTCTACAGTAATAGTTTGAAACTTCAGTACTCGGTTTTTAATATTTGATAGAACAACTAGAAAGAAGATCAATAAGGAAATCAACTTTAAACAATATTATAAACAACTAGATTGAATAGACATATACGGAACACTACACCCAACAATAGCAGAATATACACTCTTCTCAAGTGCCCATGGAGCTTTTTCCAGGACAAATTGTATGTTAGTCCATAAAACAAGTGTTAATATGTTACTGCAGACAGTCAGTTGGAGCACCAGGGAGTCTCCTCCATTGGCTAAGATAGAGGAAGGGAGAGGTTCTTACATAGGGTGTGCTAAAAGCTACAAATATGAATGCATAAGGCTCAGAGCACATCAAAAGCTAGAAATATGAATGAATAGGTCTTGGACTAAAAACAGTTCTCTCCTCTCTATCCATATAAGAACTGTGGGCTTGAGCAGTTAGGGGAGTCTTTGAGATGGGAGTCCACCATTCTCCCAGGTTGCGTGGCATCTGAATAAAAATTTTTTTTTGCCCCAGCACCTGTCTCACGAATTTGGCTTTCACTACAGAAGACAGCGGAACCTCTGTTTGCTTGGTTACAGTTTTTGGCAACTCTGGGGGGACCGCGTGAACCTTGGAAAGTCTTGGAGGGCCCTGGCTTGGATCCCAGTTGCCTGTTGCAGGCTGACCCCAGAGTGGGGCTGTGGGGATTTCCCCAGAAGCTGCAGAGAACTTTTCTCGGGGAATTTCCCTGTCCTCCTTCTCAAGGCTGAAACATTTAGCTGGTCAAATGAAATAGGTTAGGGGGGAGTAGATGAACTCCAAGACTGTAAGTCAGACTGGCATGCATACCAGGTATCTCTTATCCCTGCCGCTTGGGTTTTGCACCACTTGGGCTTCATGCAATTTGGGTCTGGATAGGACTGCTTACATATTGATTGGCAGGAGCTAAGACTAGGCTTGCTAGTGAGCACTTGTTTGGAGTAATGGAATTATAGATCCAAGTTTTGTTTATATGATACCACTTCGCCTGGGGTCTCACAAAGTCTATGGTTTTGGGTTTGTACTTTTGTGACATCAGGAGTTGTTCTGTTTAGACTCCTGAAGGGAGCCTACTGGGCCAAATTTTAGCAGATTGGTCCATGTACTGTTATAATGCAATGACTAAGAGGAATTGATTCATTTTCTATTGTAACATTGCTTGGCTTATGTATACTTTAGATTACGAGAAAAATTGTCCTTAAGTGGTTCCCTAAATTACTGCACCATCAAACAATTGGAATTATTTTGCCAACAATCAAGGAAATGGGATGAATTCCTTATGTCTGAGCACTTATGTCTTTACACAGTAAGGATTCAGCAAAGAAAGGGAACAACCTAATGATTCAGAGATGGGAATTGTCTTCAAAACTCCTCCTGATAGGAAGACACAGGAAGAAAAGAAAAACAAAGTGTCTCTTTAATGCCCTGAACCCAGGGGACCTAGGATTACCAGCAGGAAGTTTTCCCCTGCCACCACCTCTGCTGCTAGATATTCCTGAAACAGTCCAGAGGGACAACAGCCCCACCCCTGTATGATGAAGAAATTGTCTCCCTCCTGAAGATCTGGCAGGGCACCCAATTTTGCTAGTGACCATTCCTATCTGGAACAGGACAATTCCCTTTGAAGCAGTATCCTATAGGCAGAATAAACCAGAAAGGCCATCCAGATGATCACTACTGGGCCCACATTCCATCTTCTGCTTGAGAATAAAATGGAAGAATTCCAACCCCTCACATAGGGAGGATCCTCAGAAGATGGCAGACCTTGTCACCTCCATTTCGGCCACTCACCACCCAAACTGAGCAGATGTACAGAGGTTCTCCATGACGTCCTGCTGACGGCAGATGAAAGGCAGGTCATTATAAATAAAGCTAATGAAGGGGCTCATCACCTCCATTAAGAGAATCCCAACAGGACCTGTAACCTAGCCAGGGCAATTCTCTTGACAGAGCCCAACTGGGACCCAAATAGTGGGGATCTAGCCTTCCTTAAACATTACAAAAGTGCATATTGGAAGGGCTTTTAGAAAGGGGAGCCTGAATGTGATATGTGCCATTCAACAGAAATCAAATGAAGATCCTCCTGAACTTTTAGAAAAGATCTATCATGTCTATTGAAAGCACACTGATGCTGACTCACAACAGCAGAAAAATGTCTGGATAGTAAACATGACTTTTATTGAGCAAATTGCCCCAGATATTAGAAGGAAGCTCCAATGTTTAGTCAGGGCATTAGGAATGAATCTGTTCCAGCTAGTGGACATAGCCTTTAAAGTTTACAATGTCCAGGAAACAAGGAATTAAAACAGGCCACTGTTTTCTCAGAAATAGTGGAGCAAATCAGGAGAGGTGGGACCTGCAAGGAAAAGGGAAAGACCCACCAGGTGCCAATCAATGTACATATTGAAAGGAGGAAGGCCACTGGAGAAAGAACTGCCTGAAACTCAAAAGGAAAAATAGAAAGGATAGAAATCCTCACTGAGAAATGTTAGATGGGAAGGTATTGGCTGATGGCGGGCAGGGTAAATGGGAAAATATTAAGCCATTTTATTAGACAACTCAAATGTTACCTTACAAACCAACACTGCTTTAAACCCAGCTGTCCTGCTCCTGGACTCAGAGGGGAACTCACACATCCAGCATGATTGCTTGGAAATTGTTGACTAAGTTCATTTCAGTGGACCAGGTTTATTGGCCCAGTCACTGACAGAACCTGGGTGGAAATTATATTCATGGGAGCAGATTCATGGAGTATTGTTATTGATGAGCTGGGTACGTGGTACTCACCATAGACAAGGTAATAGAAGCCCAAACTCTTGCTGAAGGAATCTCAGCACAAAAGGCTGAACTGAGAGCCCTCACCAGAGCCTTAGAATTATTCCAGAGAAAGAATGTTAACATCCACACTGATTCTAAATATGCATTTATGGTAGTCCATGCTTATGGGGCAATATGGAAAGAAAAAGGGCTCTTAATCTTGGGAAACTGGGACATCAGACATGCAAAAGAGATTTTAAAATTGCTAAAGGAAGTGAATCAACTGAACCAAATTGCCATAATGCACTGCCCAGGATACCAGCAGAACAGTTCCCAACAAGCCAGGGAAACCAAACGGCTGATAAAGTGGCAATACAAGCTGCTGAAGGCTGCTGCTTCTTGGGGCTTTGATTCCTCACCTGGTCTTGTGAGAATTTAAACCCCATTATGTAGAATGAGATGAGGAACAGACCCATGAATGGGGATTCTCTAACACTGACCCTAATTCTATAAAAAAGTATCAGCACTCATCGTATGACCTTACTACTTGAAGCTCTAGTATATCCCATCCTCAAACACCTACATGACAGGACTCATTATAGAAAAGATGCTATAATGGCCCTCATTAGACCACATTTGAAGGACCTTCATTTCAAAAGACCATTCATAAGATTATCCAAATCCGTCAGATGTGCCAAAAACAATCCTAAGACAGAACATGCTGTAACAGAAAAGGGAGTAAAATATAAACAGATATATCAACTTCTGGTCAAGATGGTGGCATAGGTAAACACAGCTCGCCTCCCTTACACAACCACATCAAAATTACAACTAAAATATAGAACAACCATCACTCAGAACCATCAGAAATCAAGTTGTATGGAAGCCTGACAACTACAGAATTAAAGAAACCACATCCATTCAGACTGGTAAGAGGGGCAGATGTGGAAAGGACAGGTCTCACATTGACTTGTGGTGGAAAATTTGGGAGGGATTTGGGAAAGAGGAATCCTAACCCCCCACAAGGCCCTCCAATTCAGAGATCCAGTGCTAGGAAGATAAGACCCCATTACTTTCTGGCAGCAAAACTCAGTGGGAATTGACGTGGTGGAAGAAACTTCTGGAGTCCCAAACAGTTCCCCTTAAAGAACTCACACATAGACTTATTCAGATTCTCTCCCTCTGAGCTCCAGCACTGAGTAGCAGCATGAAAGGCACCAGTGGCATAAGGGGAGGAACTGAAGTGTCTGGCATCAAGGTGAGGGCTGGGGGACAGCTTTACCCCAGACAGAGGGTGGGCAGAAGCCATTGTCTCTCTTCTGAACCCTCCCCCCATAAAGCCACAGAGCTGGCAGGCTGGTGCCATATCTGAGACTCTATCAATCTGGCTAACACTGTTTGTCCCACCCAGGAGATGCCCAAAGACTCTGTCCCATTCAACTTGCAGGGCCACCAAAGCTGCTTTTCCATATGAATGGCTGATCTTGGCTCATGCTTCACAACTTCCTAAATCCTCTCAAACAAGCAACAGCCAGCCTCAAAGAGCCCCCATCCTC